>JANHFT010003916.1:43071-61141 GCA_032467955.1 Pseudoxenodon macrops
CTAACTACCCTGATGTATGCCAGTGAGACGTGGACTGTATACAGGAGGCACGCTAGGCAATTGAACCACTTCCACACGACCTGCCTCCGTAGAATTCTGAGGATCTGGTGGCAGGACAAGGTGCCAGAAGTCCTCTACAGAGCTGGCCTGCCATCAGTTCATACCCTGCTGATTAAAGCCCAGACACACTGGGCAGGCCATGTTGCAAGGATGCCAGACCATTGAATCCCCAAACAGCTCCTCTATGGTGAGTTGTCCCAAGGAAAGTGATCACACAGGGGACAAAGGAAGCGATATAAAGACATGCTGAAAGCCTCTCTCAAGTCCCTGAATAGCGACACCACCTCCTGGAAAACCCTGGCACAAGATCGATTGACATTGCGCACATTGATCCACCAAGGCTGCCAGACATTTGAAGACAGAAGGACAACCATAGCATAAGAGAAGTGAGCACTCCGCAAAGCTAGAGCTGCAAATGCTGCAATAGTGGTGCCCACATGTCTGCCCGATATGTGGCAGAACATTCTGTGCCCGTATAGGCCTTACCAGCCATCTGCAGACATACCATGGACAGCCCACAACCTGTTAGATGTCAAGGTCCTCTTCAAAAACTATGGACGAACATCATTTTCTCTATGTTTTCCTTTGCCTAAAATTTCTTCCTAAATGTTTCTAAATTGCATATCCTTTGTGCTGAGAAGCCACTACCTAGAGCAACATATGGGCGGAAGACATGGTGGGCAAAAGTACTAGAAATTCTGTCTTTCCGAACACATCTTCTCTTTCCAACAATTGAACAGACTGCATTTATCCTCCCTTCAACTGTCCTTCCCTATATTGTCTGAATTAACTGGTTCCCCTCCCTTGCTTAGTCCAGTACAACTGCATAAGGAAAAATAAAAAACAATGTTATCTAGATGATGTCTTCACACAAGGGAATTTAGCCAGTAATTTAATCAGGCAAACTGTCATTTGAACAGGTTGAAGAAGCATTTCATTCCAGAATATGAATTACTATTAATTCACAGGACTTAATATTTGTAAGATTATAATTGTAGACTCCCACTGCAAAGGTGGCAGGTGCTAGTCTGTGCAGTCACAAGGAGTTGAGCACAGTTCAATGGTTCTTATCTAACATGATGTGTACATTATTTTTTTCAGGAAATTGCTACATTATCATCAGTGATAGCTTTATTATAATGACATCAGATCCTATATTTTCTCCGATTAGGTATTTAACTGATTCATTGTATATTTGCCTAAAGGCACTAAAAACAGATATTATAGTTTCTCCTCCTCCTCAAAATAGAAAAAAAGGAATTGCTTTGGACTAATGCATTTGCTGAAAATGAAAGCAAAATTAATGAGCACAAAACCACAGCAAGTTCAATCTAGAGTTTTCTCACTTCTTTTACAACTTTTTTTTCAAGTTGTCTCCAGGTACAAATGTATTTCAGCTGCCCAACAGGCTGCCAATTTGATACATTTCTACTTTAATATACTAGATGTGTATCTATCATCAAATATTCGGATAGTTCAATGCATTGAATGGTTTTACCTGTTGTCTTGGTATCTGTAGGGATGATGTTGCAGAACATCTTGCAGGAAACGCTCCATCAAGCTACTTGTACCCATGCGGTTCCTACAGTAACTGACAAAATGTCTGTGCTGGGAACTATAAACATGCTGAAGATAAAGAGAAAAGGGTACATTGTATTTTCATCCACTATGGGTTTTTTTTCCTTTATAACAGACAAAAATAAATTCCACTAATTGCAATTACAAAAGCTTATAAGAAAAATAATACTTTTAAGAGTGATATTATTTGATGTCATGGAATTTAGAAACACTGGTCGAAGACCAATTGCAGATAAACTAAGGACAAGAAACCAAAAAAAAGCAAAAGCAAAAATGAAAACAACCATACTCTATTTTGGGGGAGGGGATGGATAACAGTGTTATCATGGTGTAAAATTTGGTAGTTAAAGAAGAATAAAAGAGGATGTGGTAAAAGAATAATTTTGGTACCTCTGGTAATCCTAATCCCAATTCCTTAAGCATTTTTGGCACATTTCATAGATTTTGCTCTTCAACACTAAACTACGTTACAAGCAGGTAAAATAGGTAGTTCATCAGGAAAATCTCCTAACAAAAGCCTTTCCTGTAAGCCATCTTCCAACACTAATCCCAAGCCCCCACTCTCCTCTCTCCCCCCCCTGCTTATGGATCCTACTAACCACATGTCACTTCTTCAAAGAAAGGGGCATTCAAAGATCCATATTTGAAAGGCAAAATGTGACTGGGGCATTTGAGAATATTTACACACATCTATTGGCAACTGCTTAGTTTAGAACTCACTTGATACTCTCAGGAAAACATGGGTCTGATTCAAGGAAATGCTGATAGATGTGTCATACATGCCAACTCGTGCACCAAATCACCATTTTCCCTTCAAACATAGTCTTACAAAAAAGAAAGGTGAAAGGAGTTGCAAGAGGGTAAGTCCATTTTTGACTGTCATAATAGAAGTGATACAGAAAAAAAAAAGACTTGTATAAGTGAGGGACATTCCTCTATCATAGCTAATGAACATATTTGGATTTTTTATTTGACTAAATATGCTTTTCTCAAGCAAATAAATTAAAAATTAAAAATACAAATGTAATAAGTTCGGAAGTAACTTTGCTTTGATTTTTTAAGATCTACTCTAAAAGACCAAGGCAATTTTTTGGGTATCTCTGAGAATTTTGAGGGCATACTGTGGATGCTCTGACAAAATTACTGAGATTGAAGTGCTTGTGTCCCTACAAATGACTGTCATGATAGAAGTAAACAATCACAAGACATTTAAACTGTTTAATTTTCCATTACTTTCTAGCTCCACCTATATTTAACATTTCAGTGAATCTTTGGAAGGGGGTAATGGAAATAACTCAGAACAAAACATTGATCTGCAGCCATTTTCCCCTCCAAAAGTCATTCCCTTTTTCGGAGTGCAGAATTCTAGAAAATAAAGATGGCACGAGATTGTGCTTTGCAGCATGAATTTTTTTTAATTCAAGGATGGGGGAGGGGAAAGAGATCTTGGAGACTACAAGGGAGATTTCCATGAGCAGTTTGTTTCTATAGGAAAAGCCTTAAAAAAGGAACTATTAAACTGTTTAGTGAGATTTCCATATGCCAGAGTTACATTTTTATTTGATACCTGTTCCAGATTGCTGTAGGATGCATGGCAACAGTTGCAGTAACCCTGTCTGTTCTGCATAACAGGTAATCCAGTCTTTGACAGCTCTAATCCTTGTTTATCTAAACTGAAAAATATAAATTTTGATATAATTTATTTTCAGAGAGAATTATAAAGCATAGTAAATGAAACTAACTGCAGAGGAGATTCCATTATTCATAAATATCTACTGTATTAAAAAGTAAGACCTTGTGGAAATTTACATTAGATGTTTGATGTCATCAGCAGGCAAATGAGGCCAATTACATAATTTCTGTCAGTTTGAAACATATGTGTGATGTGTTTCAAACTGACAGAAATTATGTAATTGGCCTCTTATGTGTGATGGGGCCGCGGTGGCTCAAGTGATAAGAAGCTGGGCCTGCGCACTGCTGTGGTTGGCGGCTCGATCCCCATGAGCAAAAAAACCATGTAGGGACAAGAAAGGAGCCTCCCTCAATTGCCTATCAGCATTCAGGTGTCCCGTGGGTAAAAATAACACTGCCCGAAAAAATTCCTTTCAGAGGCAGGCAGTCACCTCGATGATCCCTGGCTAACAGCAACAAAATCTGAGATAATTTTTTTAAATGAAGATGTCATCATGCAATGCAGATAACAAATACAGTACATACAAGCGGATTTTCAAGATAAGGTTTTTTTTAATGAACATCATTTAATATGTTATAATCTCAGGCTGAAACTACATCACAGGACAGAGTTTCCCTCTGTTATAAAACACTGCTGCTATAGGAATTGCATTAGTTGCTAATTTACACTACCATTGATAATGTTACCTAGTTTGGGTAATGACACATCTGCAAGAAAGCAGCCAAGCTCAGAGAGCTCTAAGGACCCCTCATTTCAACCCTGAGCTACAAATATTGTCCTTTATTGTTACTAATTTTTTACAGAGACATAATTGAGAGTGTTTTTAAAAACTGCATCACTGTTTGGTTTGATGGCAGCAGTGCCTGAGATAGAAAGTCCATACAAAGAGTGGTATGGACAGCCGAGATTATAGGAAACTCACTTCCTGCTATTCATGATACTGCTTATAAGCACCAGGGTGGATTTGATTTAAATCACTAGTAAAAAAAGGCTTGATTTAAATCAACTCAATTTAAATCATAATTTTAAAAGAGCAATTGTCATCTCTGTCCCGCAGCGGCTTCTCCTCTGACCTGCTGTTGACTCACTTTAATGGGACAGCTGGTGATGCGGCAGTGACACAACAAGGTGAGGGACATGGGGGGCAGCAGGTGAGTGGATGCCCGCTAACAGGTGCTGCCATGGTGGATCTGAAATGACAGGTGCTCTTTAAATTAAGGACTCATTCTTGCTGGTAGTTAGAATCTTTAATATTATTATTTGCAAACAAAATGAAGATTTCCTATTTAGAATAATAAGCTGTCAGGTTAGTAAAACAGCGATATCAGAACCAATGTTAGGTTAATAGGTTAATCACACATAGTTGGAAACTACTCAAATTCTTTTATTTAATTAAAACTATAACATTATTTTACATATTCTTGTATTTGCTTAAACATCAATGTTTAGTAGCTGAAGTGCATAAACAAAATAATATTTGAAAAAACAAATAAAAGAACTTAATGAATATATCAGCTGAATCCACATTAAAAAAAACCTTCAAACATGGCCTTCTGCAGCTCACTCGTTTTCATCTTTGTTCTCTTGTTTGTTCATGATCTGGAAAAGGGTTTCCTGCTTTATCAGGCGCCAGATGATTTCTCAATTTAGAGTGAACAAGTCCAAAGGAAGAGAATATTTTTTCAATGCCAGTAGAAGAGGCCACTGTGGTTAAAAGTGAAATCATTACTTCAACACTTTCTGAATCCAAGTGCTTAAGTGATTTCCACCAGTTCACTGGTAAAACTTCCTTTAAAACCTCATCAGCAAACATATCTTTTTTGAATGGTTCCCCCTTAGCTCTGAAGTTCATTATAGTTGGCACTAGATATGGATGATTGCAGGATACCCATGTCATGGCTAACTCTTCTTCAGCACTTAAGGTTTGACCCTGATACCGGATATAGATGTTTGCGAGAAAATGAGCTGGAGACAGTGCTTATCCCATTCGCTTTTTAAAATCTTGCAATTTCTGCTTGTCAGTGTGTATTTTTAAGTGCTCACTCAGTTCCTTCCAAATTTCAACAGCATCAGCAATAAAACAACTATTTTTCTGGATTTTGTTGTGTCAGAGTTCCTACTGATACCCTAATTAAATCACGAGCCTCACCCCAGGCTTCAAAAGAAATCCAGTTATTTATTAGGAACTTCATGTTGACACGGACCAAATGAAGCTTCTGACCTCACTTAATTTACATCCTGGCTCTGACCCCATTTCCCCCCTCCCCCAAGTGTGTCATCAGTCATATTTCCCCCCTCCCAAGGTGTGTCATCAGTCACATTCTCCAACGAAGCAATTTCACTGATTGTAGAGATCACTCCCTTCCAGCCACTGTGGGTTCCTATGGAGATGATCTTGGCGTATTAGTTGGAATCTGCCTTGTTTTGACTGAGATACCACCTCCTTGATGCAGGTGTAAAGTTTGTTTTCCCATGCCCCTTGCCTATGGCAACTCAAGAGAAGGCCAGGAATGCTTTGCGAGTTGACATAAAACTTCAGAAATGGGTTTCAGGATGCTCAGCATATGTTCAACATTTCTCTTAAGCCCAATGTTGAGGATTTTGGCTGTGAAAGTGCCATCTATTTTTTCTTGATTTTGCTCAGTCATCAGAATAGACCAGTTTTTTATATATTGTTGAAAACAGTCCACTACAGAGTTCCATCTAACATCTTGTGGGAGTGTTAGCTTGGTTCCACCCATTATTTTCAGAGCTGATGCGGCAAACTTATTGTTACGGAATAATTTAGCAATTTCAACATTACTCTTTATTTCCGGGACACAGAGGCTAGGTGCATCAAATGAGTGCTACAACCATGTTATTAGCTTGGTAGTTTCTTCATGTTGTTCCAAATGTATTCTCATTTTGGACACATTTGCAAGCATTGTCTGTGACCAAACTGCGTACTTGACATTTTATTTTTCCCCCCTGCATGTTATGATAACTTTTGCTGCTACGTCTTCTAAGTATGCTGCTGTGTGTGCATTTCCTGAAGTATCAATTGTTTCTGCAAATAATACATTCCTATCTTTGCTCTTATAGGATCATTGTGGACATTACTCCACCCATCAAGACAATTTTATCTTCTAGACCTAGTGCACATTGCATAATTTCTTCATCATATACTTTATTCAGCAATTTCCCTACAACATCTAATATACTCAGTGGGCTGTATCCTGGTCTCAGTGACTGAATCATATTAACAAAGTGTGTGGGTTTTCAAGCAGAGGGAAAGAAGAGTTTGTTGCATAAACAAACCAAGCAATTTTTTAATCAATTAAGTCTTTTTCTAATCTGCTGGTTTTTATCACAAACTTATCCATGGGTGATGATTCCAGATGGTTTCTTTTTTTTAGGCGATATATTGCGGATAAATGATGTGACTGATGCACTATCCTGGGCATTAACTCTGAAACTGTAGAAGAGGATGGCAATTTAGAAAGTGGGTAGTTTCCAGAATCTTTTATGTTGATGGTGGTTTCACCTAAACAAAAAAGTCAATGCTGTTATTTTATTATTTAAACCATGTATGCTTATTGTGAATTTCTCATTATATTCACACACAGTACAGCCTAAAAAGGAATATTTGCATATTTCAACTCATTATTTCTTTTTTTGGCAATTGTATAAAAATGCAGTGCCATGCAGTAACAATATCAGATATATATTATTGCTTTAGCATACCAATACCTCATGGCAATCTAAAAAATATAGTTAAATAAAAAGTTTACCAACCTGAAGGTCCTGCCCTTTCATCACAGCACTTCTCATGATGTTGTTTCATTCAGGCCACCAGGCCTTGCATCTCTCTGTTACACTGCTTGCATTTTGCATGCATACTTGCTTTACCCGTAGGTACAGGAACTTCATTAAAATATTCCCAAACTGGGTCTCTTTTACAGCCTGCTGCCATTTTGCTCCTCAAGGGAGGAATAAAACCTTCAAGCTATGCGCTGAAAGATCACAAGGTTTATAAGCTGCTTAGAAGATTTCACTTTCATTTTTACTGCTTGCCCTTTCTCCTCACCTTTACAGCCTGGTGGTACAGATGCATTTCTCTTCCAACTCATACAGTTTGTAGTGTAAATAGATTTGCAAAATAATGGGATAAAGGAATATTCCTGAACTTTCTTTTATGATTTATCTCATGGTTACCTTGAAATTGTGTGAATGCATCAATGCAGTGCATGTTATTTCAGCTTGCAGAGCTTGGATTCATTGAATGAATTTACAAAAAATGTAAATATTGCAGAATATACAGCCTCATGCTACATAACTAAGCTCCATTTCATGCTGAATAAACTAAATTATTAATGTGTCTTAAATAGAAAACTATCTTTAGAGAGATTTTTACTCCAAAATACATTTGATTTTTAAAAATCTGATTTAAAAAATCACCGATTTTTATCCACCCTGATAAACGCTATGTGCTTACAGCTCAAAGCATTGTTAGAGACCCCATACACCCACTTTACGGTCTTGTTTCTGTTGCTCCCCTCTGGGAGGAGGTTTTGAAGTATTTCTAGCTGGACTACCAGATTCTGTAACAGATTTGTTCCCAATGCCATTTGTCTGGCAAACTCGCAAGATTCATTTTTCTCGCCATGTACATGCATACATCCAAACTAGAGTGTGTTGTTTCTCTATGTCATATATGTGGATATATGCATAATTTTGTATTTATTTGTTTATTTTGTCATGTTTATGTAGTGTATGTTGGGGGTGATGACCCTTTGAGATCTGTATACAACGAAATTTCATTTTAATGTATGATGATTAGTGTAAATTCAAAATGACAATAAAGTTATTCTAAGTCTAAGTCTAATTTATTTTCAGTGTAATCCAAGGTGCTGGTTAAACTCTAGGCATTCAATTCAGGTGAATAGAGATCACTTGCTAAAGGCAATAGCAGAACGGACACAGAATGAGGCATTCTTGGTTCCTGCTCCTCTCCTTTAAGGCAAGAATGGTCCCCTCTCTTATAGTCTTCTGGAGAATAGTTTAGAGCTGGCTTTACTGGACTGTCTTTTAATGGTTAAGGAGGAGAGAAAGATCCATGCCATTATTGTTTTATTACCATTGATGGTTGTACTGTTGATTGTGTTACTACACAATCTAGGCAGTTATATAAACATATCTTTTGTTTATGTGACTGCCTAGACCCTCTGATGTGAGATGTATACAGGGAGAAACAAATATCAAATTTTAAAATAGGCACAATACTTTTCTAGGGACTTACTTCATCCTGTTGTCTGAACTCTCGTCTACATTATTGGACTTTGAAACCAGATGAAATAGGGAGAAGTAACTTACAGGAGATAGAACCATTCAGTGCCTCTTATCAATACCCCCCACTCTTAGATTCTTGTATCCTCCTTTAATGCGATTGGAACAGAGTAACCTGCATTTAAACAGACATATGTATTACAATTACAAGCCAAATGAGTTTTGGTCACCGGCAGCAATATACGGTAATACAATGATGACAGACACAAAATTGGCATTCATCATAATCTATCAAATCTGCTTTCCTATCCCAGAGTAAATTGAATAAAATCTGTAAACATACAACTAACTAGACACAAATAGAGAACGGAGGGGGAAAGCACTACTTTTTCAAGATCTGTAAAGAACCCCAACATAAATAAAGCATCCATTCATATGTTTCTGGAAACAAGTGGTTTAGAATAGAAATTGTACCTTGGAAAACATTGCAACTCACAATAATAAAGCAGACCACTGTCAATAACATTTACAGATTTTTCTCTAATAGCAAACCTGACTATCTTAGAATGAAAATGAATCATGTAAGACGACAAATGAAATTTGTCTGGGAGCAACATCAAGTTTTATATGGTACATTCAAGCACATTTTATCAAAGTGGGCAAAGGAGGGCCTGATTTAGAGGCCTTTAGAGGATTTAGGAAGTGGAATGGGATCTTTAACCACCTGCTTTTTGCCCTTTAAAGGTTAGGGCAAAAATTGGGGGGGTAAAGGTTCTCTTCCCTGAAACTCTCTAAATATAAAATACAGTAAAATAAAATGGCCAAATGTTGGTCCTACCTATTCTAAGGATGCACGTTTTACCAGTCCTACTATAACCTTTAATACTGTAGAGCATGATGGGTGATGGCTGTAAAGAAATGGGAAACAAGCTATTACAATTATTATTACAAAACTCAAGTTCAGGACTGGGTAACCTTGAACAAGAGCAGTTCTGCTTGAAGCTTAGGAAACACTTGTATAAACTTGAGAATTTTTCTTCCTAAAGTGCAATTATATCATGTGGAAATATACTTGGAACCCAAACTTAAAATGATTCATAACACATATCATTACTCTGTTTTATTGTGAGTCTCTGTATACTCTTAAAATTGCCATTTATTCTACTGAAGGTTTATGGCACTACTTCAAATAATTGGAAACATGCTGTCATGTATGTTTCACACAAGTCAAAAAATCCATATTTGAAAATTACTTCATCTCTATTCTCAATGTATTTTCCCATGGTTAACTGATTTAGGATTTACTGTAACTAAATTATCTCACCACACAATAAGTCAAAAGAGCCCTGGCTGTATACATAATAGTATATACAACTTAGTATAGTATTTTAAGATAGTGTGTTGTATATAGATAGCTTTTATATAGAAAGCTCCATACAACTTATTTATAGCCTGTTTATCTGATACAATTTCATTCATGTTCATTTCTTCATGTGAACCGGAGTGGCTCCTCTAAGCATCTACACAATCATTGGCATATTAATGTCATGTAAAACCATACAATGCCAACAATACCTATATCCAAGATAAGACCACCTTACCCACTGGAATGAAAGTCAACCGAAAGCACCTCCTTTATGAAAAGGACACAGAAATAAATAGGAAAAGGGATGTAAATAGAAATTAGAATGATGGAAAGAGGGTGGAACAGGGTGGGCAAGCTGAAACTCTCTTCAATATTATACCAATTTCAAGGCAAAAATCTGTACCAGGGTGTTTATGAGAAGGGCTTAATTACATAAGCCTCCACTAATATACCGGATCTTAGAAATAGCTATTTTATATGGCCTATTAAAATTATTTAATCTGTTCCGTGCTGATCAGAAAGGTAGACTCAAAAACATAAATGGCTGCTTCCAACTCTGTGATTCTATGAAACCTACTCAACCATGACATCATGGTTACAGGTTAGCCTGGTGTCCAACTCTTGCCTTATTCAACAGGTAATTAGCCCGGCCATTGCGAACACAGCCAATTTCTTTCGCAACTTGGTGCAATCTAGAGCCAATGGTTACGAAGGACCATTACCGCAAAAGAAGCTGCAGAGCTCTCGCTAAAGGACACTGGGCTGGTTCACACAGCATGCTAAGCCGCGGCCGATCGCAACTGGTCAAGCTACCTCTGTTGGGATTCTCACCCAACACATTAAGCCAAACTGAAATATAGATCGCATTTACAGCTCAGCATAACATTGAGGGAAATTGGGGGTGATAAAATGAAGGGCTCGGGTGAACGCGGAACTCCCCCACACCCGCCCCACGGCGACTAACGTCTACGACTTCAGGGGTTGAACTCTCGGAGCAGACATTACACCGGGGGGGGGGAGTGAAAAGGTGCGCGCGCGCGTTCCGGAAGCAGCCAGGAAGCCCCGCCCCTAGGCGCGTGCATGGAAGGAAGCGACGACGTCGGGGTATTCTAACCGCTGCTCCTTTCCTTTCCTCTACACCGCCGATTTAAGCGCCCGACCTAAGTTGGCTGCCGCCCTTCTACGTTTGTTTCTTACCTCCATTGCGTTTCCCCCTCCCCCTTCACTGATTCAAAAGTGTCACACAAAAAAGCACAACCGCAACTTCCTCTTCCGGGTTATCAGGAAGACAAATCGCTCAATATTCCTAGAGAGGCGTAGAAAGAATTTATATACAGTTCTATTCCGCGTGTCTGGTGAGGTTGGAAACGCCCACAAGACGAGCTGAAGGTGTTTGATCGTGGCGGTTATTGGTTATCCCAATAGCCTTTAGGGAGAAAGGAGGACTGGCGCCGATCGCAAGCAGCAGTGGTGCTTTCTGTGTTGCCCCAGATGCCTGACTTGGTCCGAGAGGACTTGTTTTTGCCACTGTAGAAAGAAGGGTGTGGTTTGCACGGAACAAGCGCGGCCGTGCATGGCTAACCAAATTATGACTATGTATCAGAATGGTCAAACAAGTGGCAATTGCAAATCTCAATCAACAAATGCTCTGACTTACACATTGGCAAAAAGAGGATCCTCACTCAGTTAAGGACCTTGGAATACTCATCTCTAATTATCTAAATGCCAGAACCCACTGCAACGGCATTGTTAAGAAGGCATTAAGAGTGGTTAATCTTGCATAGCTTCTTCTCTGGTAATATTGTACTTTTAACTAGAGCATATAAGACATTTGCTAGACCAATTCTTGAATACAGCTCATCTATCTGGAACCCGCACTACATTAATACAATTGAGAATGTCCAGAGATATTTCACAAGAAGAGTCCTCAACTCCTCTGTTCACAACAGAATACCTTATGCCACCAGACTTGAAATTTTGGGCCTAGAAAATTTAGAACTACGCTGCCTTCGATCTGACCTAAGTGTAGCATACAAAATTGTCTGCTACAATGCTTCAGCTTCAACTTAACATAAACTGCTCCAAACTTGATTGCAAAAAATATGACTTCAGCAGTAGTGTGCTCAATCCCTGGAATACATTACCTTCTCTGTAGTTTTTTCCCCAAACCCACAAAACTTTAACCTTAGACTGTCTACCGTTGACCTCACCCCATTCCTAAGAGATCTGTAAGGGCTGTGCGTTAGCATACAGGCGTGCCTACCGTTCCTGTCCTAATGTATTCGTAACCATCTCGTGTACGCATAACCATGCTTATACATCTTATGTATTCACAATCATGTTTATACTTTTTCTGTAATCATATATATGCTTGACAAAATAAATAAATAAACAAACCCTTTTGGGGCTTACACAGTACAGTAGCTAAACTGTAGTTAAAGGTTCACCAAATGTCCCTTGCTAAATTACAAAACATCCCGCCTTTTCTTTGTGAGGTCCTGGTTGGTGTCTCGGCAGGAGACTGTAGAGAAGGGAGATGTGAGTTCCGAGTTGCATCATCGCCTCGCACTTTCGGCTCCTCTAATACTTCCTGGTTCAATTTGGAAATAGCCCTAGAACAGGAGTGTCAAACTCGATTTCATTGAGAGCTACATCAAGGTTGTGTTTGACCAGGGGTGGGCATGGGGCCAGCTTAACATCACTCATTTTGGGTGTGCTTGTGGTGGCCCAGGCGATGCTAGGGGGGAATCCACTGTCTCCAGTGGAGGAAGGTGAGATCAGGGAGAGTGTCAAACCCTTGTCTTCCAGAGGAGCCTCGCTGTCCCTCTCAGGACATGCTTAGGCCCCAGGATGGCAGCACAGGCTGTCCAGAGCCCTAGGCAGGCAAGGGGAAGTGTTCAGCCCAGCCCTCTAGCTCCCAGGGCACCGGTACCCCACAGCCCAGCCCAGCTCAGCTCTGTTTCCCTGAGGGGGTGCCTGGCTGCACTTACCACCTCCTTGACACTGCTGCTGTTCTCACTCTTGGCCAGGTTGCTCATGGTGTGTGCGGAAGGTAAAGTGTGTGGGTCAGAGGGAGGTCCACTCCCTCCCCACACAAAGAGATCTGGCTTTGTAATCAAAGCATCCTCAGTGATAGGATGAGAGACCAGGAGAGGTCAGGGGGAGAGGACAGGTGGATGGCGAAAGGGCAGCAGGGCTGCTGTTGGCCAAGTGCTAAGGCATGACTTCCTTCAGAGGCTTTCCATCTCTCTTATTATACCTTCCTTCCTTTTTCTCTTTTCTTTTTCTTCCCTTTTCATTTTCCTTTCTTCTTCCTTCCCCTTTCCCTCTTCTTCCTTCCTTGCTCTCTTCCCATCTTTTCTTCTTTATCTTTCCCTTTCTCCTTTCTTGTCCTTTCTTGGATGTTCAAATGCAAAAGGGGAAACATTTCTTGATGTCTCCTTGCCTTGTGATCAAATGCCACTTTTGCTAGTAGTTTGTTTTGCTAGCACTCCGCCAGTGAAAACAGACCTTGGGAGGGGTGTGAGTGACCCTCCCGAGCGCTGTTTTTGGCTGTAACGGCCTCCTACAGCACACCGCCATCTGCCACCATGTATTTAATTCCTACAATACTTCAATTGTGATCAATTACAGAAAAGCTTTTGACTATGTAGAACACAATAAGCTGGGGGGGGGGCTTTGCATGATCTTGGTCTCCCAATTCGAATCAGACTTATCAGACCACTGTACACTGATCAGGAGACAACAGTGAGAACTCTATAGTGACACATTTGTTCAGGATTAGTAAACTAGACAGGGATGTATCTTACCATTTTTGTTCAATATGTACATTAATCCACCTAGTGTGAGAAAACATGCATAGGGAACAGAATGGCTTGCTAAACTCTTGAATGGCACAAGTGTTTGGAAATTGTTCACTTTTCAGCTGCCATGTCCAGGAAGGAAGAGAAATTGAACACATGATGATACCCATAAGCATTTCTTTTAAGATCACTTGTAATGCCCTTGTGACCTTGCTAAATCATGGGGACTGTTTCTGTAAATCATACAATATGCTTTTAAAATTTATCTAGGATTTTGAAAACTGTCTAGACTCTAGAGCAGGCATGTCAAATTTGCGATGACACATCACATGATGTATTGCAATTTTCTCCCTTTGTTAAAGCGGGGGTGGGCATCCAGCCCATGGGCCACAAGTTTGACACCTCTGCTCTAGAGCAGTGGTGAAATCCATTTATTTTTACTACTGGTTCTGTAGGTGTGGCCTGGTGGGCGTGGTGTGGCTTGGTTGGCATGGCAGGGGAAGGATACTGCAAAATCCCCATTCCAACCCCACTCTGGAGCCAGCCAGAATTGGTAATTTGCCGGTTATCCGAACTACTTAAAATTTCTGCTACCGGTTCACCAGAACCAGTCAGAACATGTTGGATTTCCCCCCTGATCTAGAGGAACTTAATTTCATCATTTACAGCAAGAATTTTATGGCTAGTACAGAGGCAGAGAATGTGATATAAACAGTCCCCATGTTAAGAGGTCTGACTTATACTTGTGAATGGGCTCCCTGTTACTAAAAATGGTGGATGACGTTCTCCTTTCTCAAGCCAACAAACCATTGAAACGGTGCATTTTTAATATACAGTCTTGTTTTCAGTGGTTCATGAAAACATTATGTGGTTTCAATGGTTTGTCACCTGAAGGAAGGAGAACATCATCCACCACAACACAAGTGTTATCACAACACTTTACAAGAAAAGGGGAAACTCAAATTCCTCCAAGCAAGATAAAAGCTATGGAAGGAGCTTTCCCATATGCAGTCCATAAAGCCAGAATAATATTGGTCCTACTACACACCAAAATCAAAGCAAAATTACAGGTGATGTTCCAATGTAGAGTGATTAAAACATTCAAAGAAATGCCACAGGTCATAAATGCATAAATCTGAAATAGCTAAACAAAGGTATGAAAAGGATGAGGAATCCTTTCTGTGGATGATCTCCTGTGATTTGCAGGTGCTTGAATGGTCTTGCTGCTTATTGCTACCAGTAGATTTTGTCAGAATCACTAACATCTAGGTTATGTCAAAGTTATTACTATACATTTAGTATATTGTTGAATCGAGTTATTTTTCTTTAAAAAATAAATTCTCAAATGCCTGTGTTCTTATAGTGCCTAGTATTTGTTTCAATATTCATAGATGATTACTTCAGTTACAGTCTTATTGAGGCTGAATACGATCACTCTGAACACCTACAATCAGTGCATATCAGAAACTGAGTTAAATCAAATATTTATGTTAGAAAAAGCTCAGATTTCTAGGATGTTGTATAAATAAACATGAAATAAGCTAAAAGACAAAGATATAGAAGTTATGTCAGGAATTAACCTCCCCAAATCTGTTGCTGAGCTAAGAAAACATTTAAGCATGGTGCAATACCTTGGATGATTTTGTATTATAATTGGCAGAAGTCCTGCATTCTTTAAATGGAATGCTCAAAACAGACATTATCTGTCACTAAGGACATGCATCAGTTGTTGACAGGTGTATAAACAATGTTTAACCACATCCTCAGTTCTGGCACTTTGTGATGATCACTAGTGTATTGTTGTAAGTGCTGATGCTGGCAACTGTGTAATAAATGGAGTATAAGAGTTGCTTCAAGTTCGTGGATGAGAATTGAAGCCAATAGCATATTGTTCCCAAACAGTCAGATCCAGAAATATGATGCGCCCAAGTTGCAAAAGCATGACTCACGTTAATGTAGTAATGTGAATGATTGATGGACTGAAGTTCTTCCAATTTTATGCAAACTAGAGTTATGCACATTTAAAATGATTTAAAAGAAGTGCACTGCTTCTGTATTACTAATTAGACAGGTAGTTCTTTTTTTCAAACTTTTCTACTAGCTTGGAAAAAGAGGTAGATATGTGTACTGTAATTAATAAGAGACAATTGCTGGACTCGTGAAAGATTCAAAGCACTTTTTCAAAATAATTTTCACAATGTATATAATCCTCATTCAGAAAACAAGCCCTTTGTTTCCCAGATAATTAGAGAGATGAGTACAGGTATCAGTAATATACTGAACATTTTTCTTCCAGATTATGATTTGTAAACTGTTACTTCATTCAGCCAAAACACTTGTTTGAACACATAAAAGGATACGTAGTAGATGACCAGACAAAGAAGACAAATCTGGAAAGAGTATACTGAAATTCTTCACAGTAAAGATGTCAATATCCAATACGCCTTTAAAAGATACTCTCTATTTACTAAAATCTCTAGTGCCATAATATGAAATGCACTCAGTACTCTGAGAATTCCAGATTGGAAGCCCATAGGAATTAATGGAATTTCTATAGAAGTATGGCAAGCAACAGAAGAAAAATTAGTAAAATCGGTTAACCAAACGATGCCAGCAAATCTGGAGAACAACATAATGGCCAAAACAGATTGGAAAAGGTCAATGGCTAACCTTTTTCTCGTCCACTCGTGTGTGCCAGCACCCATAATGTACTGCGTGCACCCCTGTGCATGCATGCATGACCTCCCACACTTCCCACACACACCACACATGCACTCATGACACCCCATGCTCCCCCTGCGTATATGTGTGACCCCTCATGCCCTGTTTTGGGCCTAGTAGGCCTCCCGGCAGCCTCCTGGGCCAAAAAATGGGCTATGGGGGGGGGGGGCTCCACGCCCCATGCCCCATATTGGGCCTAGCAGGCCTCCCTGCAGCCCTCCTGGGCCCAAAATTAGACTGGGGGGTGGGCTGAACCCCCCCTGCACTAAGCCCCAGCCTGGTGTGCATGAGTGCATGACCCGCATCCCCACGCATGCATGTGACCCTCCTGCGCATGCACTTGCATCACGCATCCCAAAAATCAGTTGGTTCAGATTGGTTCTATATAGTAGGTAGTAAGCTGCTGGTGCCGTCGCCGTGCTGTCACGAAACCAGTTCTGGTCCATGGACACCGTCATCTTTTTTGGGGGAATTTTTTTCGGGGGGGGATTTTTTGGGAAGTTTTTCCGGTTTTTTTTTCTGTGCATGTGCAGAAACCGAGTTTCTGGCACTGTGCATGCGTCGACATTTTGTTTTCAGCTTTTTTTTTTTGGTATTTTTTTGTAATCTCTTTGCACTGTGCATGTGCACACCCATGAGGCACGGCCACACAGTGCGAGAGGAAGCGAGGTAAGTTAGAACCCACCCCTGATTGAAACCAGTTGAAAATGAAGACTCTGAACAAGGTCTATATATGTATTTGTTAAGCTCGTCATCAGTTTGATAGCACATAATCAAGCAGATTCTATTCAACTTTTAAAAGTGGAAAGTCACATGACAGTATAACATGACTCAAAGCCTTTTTCTAATTAGTTTCTTCAGTGTTGTGCCATTGCATCTGACCCACAACTATAAAACTAATATTGAGCTTCACATAAAATGCTTGTTCCTTCCACATAACCCATTTTTCTCAGAATAAAACATTTAAAAATGTATACAGGCACATGCTATTTGCTTTTGGAATTATTATTCCAGTTGAGTTGCAACACGTGGGTGATATTTATACTTCATTATGTCCATTCAGTTATCACTAGTCATGAGTACATGGTGGTCTGGTTCAGTCAATGGTTTAAAATCAGTGGAAGCAAGTTACAATGCTTACCAAAAGAAAAAAAACTCAATGGAAAAAACCCCACTGATTATGCCAGATATGCCCTGGAAGAGAATTATAATGATAATTTGCTAAATTGGAATGGTAAGTATTCAGTATTATAGGTTATTTTTCACGGACCTGTTTTCAAGGAACTGCATGTACCAGATAGAAGCCATTTTGTTTAAAGTCTATCATACAACAGATCCTTGACCAAAATGACATCCTGGATCTTAATTGCAAATTAAAAGAACTAGAAGCAATAATCTTACATGAACAATCTCAGAGACACCTCAATCCTCCATTTTCCAGAGACTCTAGACCAGTGATGGCGAACATTTTTGGTGTTTCGTGCCAAAAGTCCAAGTGCGCTAGCGCTATCACGCTCGCATGCTCGCACGTGCCAGCACACATAATGCAATGCACGCCCTCATTTCGCATGCATGGAAGCCCGC
>JANHFT010003916.1:61241-73120 GCA_032467955.1 Pseudoxenodon macrops
CTTGATTTTTGGCCATTTTTTACCCTCCAAAGGCTTCAGTACACTTCCCTGAAGACTCTGGAGGGTGAAAAACAACCCAACAGGCAAATTGAAGGCACTTCCAGTTTGCCCATTGAGCCGTTTTTTACCCTCCAGAGGTTTCAGGAGTGCAGTGTGCGGGAAGGGTTGTGTGCTGGCACACGTGCATGCACTAACGCGCATGCTGCCATTTTTGGCACGCAAGAAGAAAAAGGTTAGCCATCACTGGTATATTATAGTCACTAAATTGCTAAAATCTATAAATATTTCAAACTTAGTATTAAGGTGTGACTAAAACACTTCAGGGTAGAAATTTAGGTAGTAGGTAGAAAAGGATGATAGGAAATCTAAAGATGGGATGGTCATTGCCTTAATCAGCCTAATGGCTTCAACGCCTAAGAATGTAAATTGTGATTGTAGCGTCCTCTCAGAGGATTCTACGTCTGACATCAGCAGTTGCCAAGACACCCATTGGTGGAGACGCACCAGTGAACTGGAGGGAAATCCGAGAGCTACGATTGGCTGTTCGTCTGGCAGCTCGTAGTCTAAAAAGCTGTCAGACTACCAGAGTTCCCTCAGTCAGGATTTAGTTATCATTATTAATAAAGTTGTGTTGAATGTTATCCTGACTCACCTCAGTCATTCTCCCTCATACCCATCGGATATATACCACTGGCGACAAGGATGGGATACTGACTGAGGCCACTGCAAGACGATCGTCACTCCTACCAGGATGACTACCTTGCCTAGGTTCGCTGTTTTTGACCAAACAGCAGAAAGCTTGGAAGCCTATATGGAGCAGTTTGAGTGCTTCTTGCAGGCAAACGCGCTAACGGAGCTCTCAAGTGAGCAGAAAAGGGGCTACTTTTTAAGTTTTTGTGGCCGAGAGACTTATGGAATGGCCCAAGCATTATGCGCCCCTCAGCTGGCCTATGAAGTACCGTGGGAGGTCCTCATGCAAAAGCTGAGGCACCATTACTCGCCAGCCCCGTTGCGAATCGCCCGCCGACATGCTTTTAGGCACCGATTCCAAGTGGAGAGAGAAACCGTAAATGACTACATGGCCTCCTTACACGCGGCGTCGCTCAACTGTGAGTTCCGTGACCTCGACATGTTGTTGGACCAATTGGTATGTGGGGTATGGGATATGCATCTCCAGCGGAGACTGTTAGCCAGAGCCGACCTGACATTGCCTATCGTGTTAGATGAGGCCTGCGCGGCCGAGCTGTCAGACGCATCCAGGGCTCAGATTCACCAGTGGTATGCGCCGCCACAGCCCGGCGCCCCTAACAAGAGCTCGACAGCAGATGTTTACCACGGCACGGAAGAAAGGGTGGTTGAAGAGGCAGAAGCCCAAGAGGACGTTGTCAGTTGCCTCAGAACGACATTCCAAAAGAAAAAACCAGGGCCAAAATTCCCCCAAGATGAGTGCCTCAGCTGCGGCGGAAACCATGACTGTTCAGGCTGCCGTTTCAAGATGGCCACTTGCTGCTGTTGTGCAAAGAAGGGCCACTTGCTGCCATTGTGCAAGGAAGGGCCACATAGCCGCCGTATGCTGCGCTGCCTTCCCAGACACCAGGGAAAACGGAGACGCTCCATGCTTTAGACCAGGGAGAAGGGCGGCCGCCCGGAGGGATGACTGCTTCACCATTCGACCTGAAGGTCGTCCTGAATGGGCAGTGAGCCATTCTTCACAGGGAACCTCTCGGAGTAAAATCTATGTAACAGTCCACATTGAGGGATCTCCCTATAAATTGGAAGTGGACACGGGGTCTGCCAAATCCATAGTGTCGTGGCTCATGCTCCAAAAGTTGCTGCCGGGGGTCTTGAAACAGAAAATCAAACCCAGACTAGTGAGACTCTGAGACTACCAGGGCCAATCTATTCCCATTGTGGGAGTCAAAGACGTCCAAGTAGCTTATAATAGATTTTCTGGCAGCTGCCCTCTAATTATTGTGGCCGACCCACTACCGAGTTTATTGGGTTTAGATTGGTTCAGGGCATTGGGGTTGGGAGCCATAGGCATTCACACAATATTGCCAGACTCTTTCTGCCACCTCAGGCGCGAATTCGCCGGTGTGTTCGATAAGGGCCTCAGCAAATACACAGGGACTCCGGTCTCTTTAAATTTGGATCCCCAAATTGCCCTGGTGCGCTTGAAGCCGCGAAGGGTTCCCCTTGCCTTGCGCCCAAAAGTTGACAAAGAACTTCATAAATTAATAGCGCAGGGCGTGCTGGAGGCCATAGACCATGCCAAATGTGAAACTCCCATTGTGATTCCTTTGAAGCCGGATGGATCCATCAGAATCTGTGCCAACTTCAAGGGAACCATTAACAGGGCACTTCAGGCCAACCCCTACCCGGTTCCAGTAGTGCAGCATTTGCTGCAGTCTCTAGGAAAGGGCTCTATTTTCGTCAAATTGGATCTGGCTCAAGCGTACAAGCAGCTCCCGGTGGATGAGGCCATGGGGCTGGCCCAAACCATCGTCACCCACCGCGGAGCCTTTAAGTGCAAGCGGCTCCAATTTGGCGTGAGTGCAGTCCCGGGGATATTTCAAAGCCTCATGGAGCGGCTGCTCCATGGGCTCCCAGGCGTCGTGCCCTGCTTCGATGACGTCCTCATCTCCGCTCGAAGTAGGCATGACCTGGAACAAAAACGTAAAGCCGTTCTCCAAAGATTCCGAACAGCTGGCCTGAAACTAAACCTGGACAAATGCAAAATTGAGGTCCTGTAAGTCGAGTTTTTGGGCTATCTGGTGGATGCTCAAGGCATCCACCCCACTGCAGCAAAATGAAAGCAATACGACAGGCCCCAGCGCCCGCAAACAAGACAGACTTGCAAGCGTTCTTGGGGCTTTTAAATTTCTACGCCATTTTCCTCCGTCACAAGGCGTCAATTGCCGAGCCCCTTCACCGGCTCCTAGACGCTAAAACTCCTTGGTGATGGGGAGCTCAGGAAGCCCGCGCTTTCTGTGCTGTGAAGGAGTTGCTGACGTCAGAGGCGGTCCTCGTCCAATACCATGAGGACCTGCCTCTCTCGCTGGCTTGTGACGCTTCCCCCTTTGGCGTAGGGGCAGTGCTTAGCCACCTGCTACCCAATGGGATGGAAGCGCCCATCGCATACTATTCATTCACCATGTCCAACACCGAATGCCAGTATAGCCAGTTAGATAAGGAGGCGCTAGCAATAGTGACGGGAATTAAGAAATTCCACGACTACTTATATGGTCATTTCTTTTATATGTATACCGACCATAAACCGTTGCTAGGCCTCCTCGCTGGAGACAAGGCTTCCCCTCCCATCCTCTCGCCCCGTTTAACCAGATGGACCCTATTCCTTGCATCGTATAATTACGAAATGCAGTACCGACCCGGAAAAAGTATAGGGCACGCTGACGCTTTAAGCCGATGCCTCACTCCAGACAATGGCGACAGTCCACTAGAGGATGATTTCATCCTCCTCATTGAGGATCTGGGCCTACCGGTCTCCGGCCGAGACATAGCGCAGCTATCTGCCACCAACCGCACCATCGCCCAAGTCTTCAACTGGGCGCGCAGGGGGTGGCCCAAGGAGCCGATAGGGACAGAGTTTCAGCCTTACAGGCTGAGACAACACGAATTGTCCATCCTGCAAGGGTGTTTACTCTGGGAAAATAGAGTCATCGTTCCCCCTGAGTTAAGGGAGATTCTCCTCAACACATTGCATGATGCCCACCCCAGAGTGGTGCGCATGAAGGCCCTGGGGCTGAGTTATACTTGGTGGCCCGGGATGGACGCAGAGATAGAAGCCTGGGTGGCAGCCTGCGACGTTTGCCAACAGTCCAGGTCAGCCCCCCCAGAAGCCCCCATAAGGGAATGGTAAAGTCCCCGCATGCCATGGTCAAGGATAAACCTGGATTTCACAGGGCCATTCCACGGCAAAATATTTCTCATCGTGGTGGACGCATACTCTAAGTGGGTGGAACTAAACATCATGGCGTCCACCACGACCGAAGCTGTAGTTAAGGTGCTGACCCAACTGTTCGCTACACATTGGTTACCCAATGTAGTCATCACTGACAATGGCCCCCAATTCATGTCGGCCCCCTTCCAGGCCTTCTTAGCCACCGGAGGCACAAGGAACACCCCCACAGCTCCGTTCCACCCTGTGGCCAACGGCCTTGCAGAGCAAGCCAGGAGATCGGCAAAGGAGGCCCTGGGCCGATTAGGACTGCTAAATTGGCAGGAAAGAGTCTGGAAATATCTAATGGCCCAACACACAACACCTTGCCTGGTGACCAACCGCAGCCACCACCTCCGGATGGTTTTGGAGAGAATGCACCCACTGTTCAAAGCAAACCGGGGGCCAGACAACACAAGGCAGGTCAGGGGGTTCGCCAAAGATTATGGTCCCTCGTCCAACTGGCAGCGAGGGTAAATAACCCAATTAACGGGGCCCTATTGTTATAGGGTCCTGTTGGATGACGGCTGAACCTGGCGGCGCCACATAAATCAGATTCGCAAACGAACACCAGGGTGGACAAGGCCCGCCGAGTCAGACATCATACCCGACAACGAGGAAGCACCAATAACCGAGGCAGCGACAGAAGAACAAGAAAATACCAGTGACTTACCATCAAGGCCTCCTGCAACGCGTGCGCAGCCAACGCCGGACCACGAGGAGCCGGTGGAGACATTCCCAGCAGCCTTGACCGATCCGACTCCCGTGACGTCCTCAGCAGAACTGAGGCGTTCGGCTAGGGAATGATGTACGCCTGCGTACCTATCAGACTACGTTTGCAACGTCCAGGAAGGGAGTCCTCTTAGAGGGTTCTACGTCTGACATCAGCAGTTGCCAAGACACCCATTGGTGGAGATGCACCGGCCAACTGGAGGGAAATCCGAGAGCTACGATTGGCTGATCGTCTGACAGCTCGTAGTATAAAAAGCTGTCAGATAACCGGAGTTCCCTCAGTCAAGATTTAGTTATCGTTATTAATAAAGTTGTGTTGAACGTTATCCTGACTCGCCTCAGTCATTCCCCCTCATACCCATCGGGTATATACCAGTGATAAATACGTATAACATACTGTACAAAATACCATCTTTGTCTATAATTGTTAAAAGCCATCCTTGAGTAAAGTTTATATATACTATAACAATTTGTTTCTACTTTTATGCCTGCCCACTCTAAGCGATAAGAAGCTTCCAAGCTTCTATGTTATTTGAGTTTGAGCCTGGTTTCCTGTGAAATGAGGCTTAGGAGACCTAGTAGTGTTTTGCACACTTTGTGCACATCAGGCTTAGAAACAAGGGCTGCCTGTTTTTGTATGAGCAATTCCCTTTGAATGACATTTTGTGTGAAATGTTGGTGTCTGCTTTCTTGTATCAGTGTCATATTTAACACATTTTAAAATACATATTTATGGTGACTGTAATAAGTTACAGATGAGAAAGTTCTAGGGCTTGAGATACTGCTTTGTTAAAAGCTCTGCCATTGCCAGCAATGATATTTGACTTCTGGATTTAAAATGGCTGAAATGGAAGAAAGTCTGTTGATCAAGCTTGCTGTTTACTTCTGATTCATTTTATAATGGAAGGTTTCCCAAAGCTTTTCAGAATCTCAGCCAACTGCCTTAAAAGCTGCTTTCATGAATTTGATGTTGATTCCAAATGATGCCATTTCCTTAGAGGATTGTTGTTCTTGCATTTATAGAACACAGTTTAGCAGAATTGACTATAGATTACAGTACACACTCACACACACACACACAATCTTGAAAATGGTCAATGGTGGCCAGGAACAAACACCTTGCAGTGACCCACATTATTTCTGTTGGTCAGATGGTTTCAATTAGTTAACGTTACATAAGAGCCAAGAATAGTGTCACTCAAATATTTGCCAAACTGATGATTTATAAGATATCCACACAACTTTTTTCTTTTATTCAGAATATAATATTGACTGCTTCAGCACTGTTTTTTCTGAAGAGGCCAGGGAAGAAGAAATTAAAATAATCCCTGCAACAAGTGCAAAGAATTGTGATCCCTTTATAGATGATGAAAAAAATAATTAGAATAGCAGAAGAGGTTTAACTTTCTACCAAGGAACCATCTGTTCTTTTAGGTAAGTGGGTTTTAAATTTAATAAGTTTAAATTTAATATATGTTAATTTAGACTCTCTATTCAGTAAGTGTATTGCCATGAGGGAACATAATCTTTTGATGTTTCTAGGTGGGGAGTAAATCACATTGAGCAGAGTAAGACATATTTTGGAGTAAGCTTGTCTAGGATTGTGCTATCTCTAGACACAATGAACTAAAGCAATCTCAGCTACAATCCTAGATGTTTCTATCAAATTCTCACTGAAGTCAGTTGGGCTTGCTCCTGAATAAATATGTAAAGGATTGCAACTGAAAGATGTGAACATGCATTTGCATTCTTCTTTCCTTACTATCTCTTCTATTGTCAACTTCCGAATCTATAAATCTGTATTATTTTTTTATTTTAAAAGATGCTCTTCTTGCTGAGATAGAACTTCATTTATGAACTGCTATGTTAGACCTTTTTGCTATTTTGATGCTACACACACAAACAGTTTGATAATCCTATTACATGGTAATAGTATGATTGATATTTGCATGATGCTGGGTGTGGGTGGGGAGTATATACTGCAAATCTGGGACATGACCTTCCTTTCCTGAAAAATTCACTGATTAATCAGAAACAATGTGGATTTATTCTTGGAAATCTATTTTCCTTTCATTATAAATGCACAGTCTTTACTTCTGGAAAGATATAAATAACTCATAGCATTAACATTTTAAAAGTGATCTTCCTTTCTAAATGATGCCTTTTAAAAATAATCAGAGTTAGGTCTGTTCTCTCCCTTCACTCTCCTGTTTTTAGTGCTTCAGGTTTGGGGTTCACTGATCATCCAACCATTTACCCGTTTTAGGATGTTGCAAAAGTTGTGACTCCAGCTGAAAAGGCATTGTAATGTTACAGTAAATAGAATTTGCTGAAAGGTCATGTTGCCAACAGTAGGATTTCAATGACAAACAAATGTTTAATGCATTTAGGTTTGCAATTTTCTTCCATCTCAATTTGCAGCCCTTATTATATTGAACATTTATTTTGTTTTAGCTAATATTTTCATTATTGGCAAATATAACATAGGAGTTACAGGAGTTACATTAACTCCTGTAATGCTTTTGCAATTTTTATTTAAAAATTAATTTATAGTGTTTTTTATTAGTGTGTATATACATGTGTGCTCTAGTTAACTGAAAATAATACTTTTTTTTACATCTATACAAGGGGATTATTGTAAACCTGTTGGAATGTGGTTATCAAGGTTGATTAAAAAAAATCTACCTTATCTTGCCAAGTGGGTGGATTGCGTAAAGATCAAGGTCACTTTTTGTGCTTATCATATTAGAGGAGGCTTATTATTTCAAGATTTCATTTTAAACCTTAACATTGAAAACTCCCTAGCTATTTAGTTTTTTTTAGCTACTTGGTATATTTAATTATGTGTGTTTTTCTTATTTGATATATGGCTATATATACAGTACAGCCTGACTTTAACTACGGGATACTAAAACATTTTTGAATCATCTCAATAAACCTCTTGAAGGTTATTTTTGCTTGTCCATAATTGTTAGGATTGTGTAATTTGCCAGCACCACCCAATCCCAGGCGAATGCCAACTTTGCCAAAAGAAAAAGCTATCCAGATTTCTTTTTGGCAATGTAGCATGTTGTGAACTAAGAAGGGCCAGTCTTCTGCTGTTGGAAGAGCTCTAACAGGAACACATTTATTTTTAAACATTTTCCTGGCGTGATACCAGCAGCAAAGCAGGTATGTTTGCATTGTTTTTGCTGATGTTGTATGTCTCTGTGTTGAGTCATTCAGAAGGATCAAGCATATAGCTGCAGACTGATGTAGTTTAGACATTGGATTATTTTTGTGCATAATAACAAAGGAAATGACCATGAAAACAAAGAATGAAATATATTCACAGAGAAAGGATTTTTCTCCTGAAGATACTTTTATCATAGATTCTAAAGAAAGCAACAGGTCATCAGAACTCTAGAAAAAGTAATATCAACAGTTGCAGAAATTGCACCAAGTTATATACATTTGCCTATTTATATTGCTTTGGAAATTATGAGTTATTTCAGACGCTGTCTTTGCTTGCTAATATAAACAGTATATTAAAAAAAAATCATATGTAGAACCAATGTTCTGTGTCTTATGGCTTTGAGATCAAGACTATTACGTTGATTGTTTTCAGTCTGTGGGTGTGTGGGGGGTATGCACTAGTGAATATTTTTGCAATTAGATCACATTTTTATGTATATAAGTGGAGTCCCATTTCAGAAGCAAAATACATACATTGTGCATTTACAGGAAATTTGTGAGGAGTATTGCTGATTGTTAAGTGTTGTATCTACAGCAGAAAATACATTATTATTTCTCAGTGCTGAACTTTGATGAGACCTGTTTGAAACTGGGCTTCTTTGAAATTCAGCATAGCCAAGCATATAGAGTAACTGGAAAAATTATTTTGCATGTAAACCTTTGTTTTTATTTTTTTTAAACAGTACATGTGGTAGACTCTCTGAGAGTGCAGGCTATATTTTGATGTTGATACAGACTATATTTTGCTGCATTCTTATTTGAGTAGAGTTTTACTGAATTAAATTACAATGGACCATATTTATACAATTTCTTTTTAAAAAAGACAGAATTCTGCTCAATAAATTGTCGTGTAAATACATCTAGTATTTATTTAAGAAGGTGTCCCACCTTTCTGCTAACAAACTCCTGAATATTTTAGTTTTCATATAGCATTAACATATACTTTATTCTACAGTTCGGTTACTGTGGTTTAAAGAGAAAATTTGTGCAGAGTCCAATCAACATAACACATTGTTCACATAATCTAGATCCATTTCAGTCTGGTTTCAAACTGGGATTTAGTACTGAGACAGTTTTGGTGGAGTGTTTTGATGACCTGTAATAATCCTAGATAGTCAGGAAAACTCAAGAAGTCAGAGAACAGTTCATTGAGTGGACTACTTTCCTCCTAAAAAGAAGAATGCCTAACTCTTTCATTATTTATTATTCACTTCATTATATCTTTATACAAAATAATTACCAGACTGTTTACAATATAGAGATTTTAAAATCCAGGATTCTTTTTTAAGTCACCATGTCAGAATGCCATTAAAACAGCCTCAGAATAAGTATCATCCTATTTGTAGTAAAACCATACTTACTTATTTCTGGAGTCCCAATAGATGCCATTGTTTAATTGAAGGGACATGGAGTATACCAACTCTGCAAGATTGAATTGGCCAGGTAAATACTATGGGAGATAATCAGTCTTTCAAGTAACCAGGCCCTATGCCACATAAGGTTTTATAGATAACAACCACCACCTTGAAGTGCAACTGGAAGCAAACTGGCAACCAGTTCAATTTGAGAAGCAGAAATGTTACATGGGCATAATGAGGCATACCCATCACTGCCCAGACACTGCATCCTGGACCAATGGAAGCTTCTGGGTGATATTCAAGAACCCTGTGTAGAGCTCATTGCAATAATCAAGCCATGAATGGACTAGGGCATGTGTGACTGTCTAAAGCACCCTACAATCTAGAAAAGGATGTAATTGGCAAGCAGATTAAGCTGTGTTAAAGGCCTTCCTTGCCACATTAAGCAAGGGTTTTGAGTCCAGGAACCCCTCCCCCCAGTTGTATATCACCTTTGAATGGAGAAGTATGATCCCATCCAAAGGTCACACTTCTCCATGAAGTAACCCCAGATCTGCATGAGCCCAAATACCAACAGCCGTTTGATGTTAGTAGGATTGAGTGGAAGATGGTTCCTGCTCCTTTGTTGAAGGGTTAGCGGTGCTACATTGAGGTGTGTGTGTATGTGTGTGTGATAAAGAGAGAGAGAAAGAGAATTCATCTCCATATGAATACCAAGAGACTGAATGATTCATTTGACTAGGATTTTCTTGCTGTGGAACAACAGTGCAAAATATAAAGCTATTTTTCATTTTATTGAGGAAGTGCTTCCACCTTTCCTGTTGCTAAAGTGGAATCTGGACAGTGAAAGGAGAAAGAAGCAGCCGGGAGAACATAATCTAATGAATTCTATTTTATTTTAGGGAGATTTTCAGGTGCCTTTTCCACCCAGCAGAATTAAAGTGGCAAGTGTCTGTCTCCCCCACCCTTCAATCTCTCAGTTTCTTTGTATGCTTTTGTTTGTTTTAATCTTTGTGATCTCAAACAAAGCCCTTTTCTTTCAGATGGAGGCACTTCAACAGCTTTAAGGTTTTGAGAAGCACTGCTTTTCACATTTCCCCAGATGAGGAACTTGTTGGTTTTCTGTGATGTCATACTAAGGGTTGGGTGCAAGTGCTTTCTTGTTTTAAATTATCCTTGAAAATAGAAAGCCAGAACAAGAGACAAAGAACTGGTGTTCTCTTTATCTTTCTACCAGCTGTCTGAAATAATATTTTACCGCACCCTCATTAGCTTCCTTTTATGGAATCTAAATAGGTGAAATTTTCTTAACTTTGCAATGAAACTCTTTCTCATTCCCAGGTTATCCTTTAGTGAGCTACAGAGAAAACAATAAAGCAGAGAGGATATAAGGGCCAGAAAAAGGGGGAAAAAGAAAAAAAACATGGAGAGTTACACAATGTAGAATAATCTTTCTCTCAAATTAAAAGTGAATTTAAAGTTGTAACGGGAATATCTAGATGTTTTGAAGACTGAAAAGCATTTGGAATATGGTTTAAAAGAGAAGTTGTGTCATTGTCAACATCCCTGCATTTTTTTAAAATTTGTAGCTGATTCCTGGCTTGAATGTTCTATAACTGGTAGACGCTGCACTAATAAGGTATCCCTTGCCTGCTTATCCTTTACTACTTATTGTGAGGCACAGAAATCTTTGTAGGAGTCCCTCAAATATTGGAACACTGGTTTCATATGTCCCCTAGACCTTCTTTTCATTCAACTAAACATATCCAATTCCTGTAACTCTTTTTCATATGTTTTAGCTTCCAATCCCCCAATCATTCTTATTGCTCTTTTCTGCACTCTTTCCAAAGTCTCAACATCTTTTTTATATCCTTCACTAGGCTATAAATACCCTAACCATGTTTCCCCGAAAATAAGACCCACTCTTATTTTCTTTTGGGCCACAAAATAAGCACTAGGGCTTATTTTTTGGGATGTCTTATTTTTTCCATGTACGGGAGGCCCACTTCTTCTAATGACTCACAGTAGAGCAGGAGGCTGTGCGGCACACTATGAGGCGGGTGGTGGTGGAGCTGCCCCACGTACCCCACATCGATGTACCTCAGGACCCCAACACCTGCCTCACCTCGTGGCCATGCCTCCAAACACCCTGCCCACTATAACCCTGCGTGGCCGCCGACCCACTTCTTCTGCTTGCTTGCAGCTGCAACAGAGCAGGAGGCCGAGCGACGTGCCACTTGCATGGCCAAGAGACAAGGTAAGGGGATGGAGCTGCCCCATGTACCCCGCACCAGCTTACCTCATGGCCCCCGTAGACAGGAGATCCACACCCTGACACCTGCCTTGCCTCGCCAAAATACCACTCTGTCTCCTTCTCAGCTGCGGCTGCAAGCAAGCAGAAGTGGGCCGGCAGCCACATGGGCACCTGCTGGACATTGATTACTTCCATTGATTGCCAATTGGGACTAGAATATATCAATACTTTAGGGACTGTAGCTAGAATTTGTTTAATCAAAATCGGTACATTTCTGATAAGGGGCTCATATATCCCGCTAGCAATTTTTTAAATATACAGTTTAAAAAAATTAAAATTAAGT
>JANHFT010003917.1:0-13672 GCA_032467955.1 Pseudoxenodon macrops
CTGACCAGACTAAGGACGCTAGCCAGATGAATACCTGGTAGGCAGATTTCCCCCCCTATTTTTCTCCCCAAAAACTAGGGTGTGTCTTATACTCAGGTGTGTCTTATACTCCGAAAAATACGGTATATCTTTGCTTACAGCCAATTTAGATAGTTAGAAACTACATTTTAGCATTTTTCCTTGTTGCTGACCTACATTTCCCTTTTGAAATAATTTCATGGGACTGTCTGTTGGATTAGCTCATAGAAACAAAGAAACGTTCTCATTAAAAATATACTCAAAATAAAATTGACATATATATATTTTCCCCCTTCATGTTCCTCTATACATGTTTCAAATTCTGTTTTGGTTTCCTAAGTAATCTCTTATTGACTTTTATGTTATTCTTCAACTATGCTTGCTGGGGTCATACAGTTATCACCTCTACATTAACCGTATCTACATTAACCATTTACAAAATAAGTGCAAAGATTGATTTAATTTTACTTTCTTTGCTGTTAGTTGTCACACTATACAGCTATTCCTACAGTTTGATCATTTATTTAGCTCCTTCTTTATTCCATTCCTAAAAATATATCATCAATGAACTGAGTTAGTCATTTCACTTTAGTGAGAAATGCTACAAACCTATTTTCTCTATTGATTTTTTAGCCAATGTTGAAATACATGCAGCCTTTTAGCTTTTACTGTTACTGTTAGTTTTATTATTAGATTTGCATGGCTATTCAATAAAAACCAGAAAGAGGCAATTAACAATATTTGTAAGGACTAGATTTGAAGAATTATCTTAGATTTGCATCAATTTGAAAAACAAATCTGATATGTTTGCCACATGCCCAAAGCTACAAAATCCAGCCAATCAATAAACAGCAGCAAAAACCCTTTCTTCTATCTAATGGTCATCTGAACTGTTATTTATTTTATTTCTTTATTTTAATTTGTCAAGCATGTATTAGATAACAGATATAAGTATAAACATGATTATAAATACATGAAATGGAGACGAATAAAAGGGAATATTAGGACAGGGATGGTAGGCACACTGGTGCGCTTATGCACGCCCCTTACAGACCTCTTAGGAATGAGGTGATTGACTGTTGCATGATCCAATTTCTAATTGACCATTTGAAGTTACAATAGATCCCTCCCCCAAAAAAAGATATTGATGACATGGTTCAGAAATGCTGATGTCTGCCTACTCACTGGTCATGTGATTGCATTTCAAACACTCTGCAACCAGCATCACGTAAGTCAATGACTATCTGTATTGTAGTTCTAATCATGTCAGGAGCAAAGGACCATATGTTAAATTGCAGTTCAGATTTATTGCTCAAGCTTATACACAAGAATCTAAATCTTAATACTAAATTGATGCCAGGTAAGGGAATTCAAGAGGGACCATTTGTGGGAATGTTAAGAGTCTAAGCTTATGACATGCTTAACTTCATCCCCCAGTTCTACATGCTCTTCTACAAATCATGCCACAGCATAGGCAGCTAATGGCCTTGTCGCCTGGTTTTCACCAATGATGATTAAAACCTTTAACAGATCTCTATCTCTTTGGCTCTTTTCATTTATAGGCATAGTTCCAAAAAAGATACTTACATTGTCTATGATATTGAATATTGCATATGCTGCTCCCCTGCCAGTAGCAAATGCTTCTAGGTTTGGAGAGACTTGGCCAATACTGAATGCTCCTATGAGCACAGCAAAGAAAACCTGCACAGAAAGTGTTTCAGAACAAAAAGAAACATCTATTGTCAGCTGTACAGTTCCATATATAGTAGTATAAAAATGATTGACTAAAGTTCAGCAAGCAAAAAATGTCTACTGGAGGAAACAATGATGCTTGCCAATGAATATTTTCATTATAGTGTTTGAATAACTTCATTCAGCATGCAAATGTAATGGTATAAGTAACCATTTCAAAATTTGGATTTCAGGAAAATATCATTTCCACTTAGATGATATTAAAATAGTCTAACCAAATTCTAATCCTCTGCACTATCAAACCAAGCTTTTAAAGAGTAAATGTGTTTTTTTTAATAACAATATATATTTCTTTATTCTTTATTCTATTATTTATTTCTTTGTTTGTTTGTTTGACTGTCCGGGAGTGGTTTTTCTTTCTGTTCCTCAAGATCATTCCTTCTAATCTTTATATTTTTTCCTTTTTTCAGTAGGCTATTTTCCTTAGATTTTAAATAATAGTTAACCAGGGGTGGGTTCTAACTTACCTCACTGCCGGTTCGCTACCTCCCGCCCCGCGTGGCTGTGAAGCATGGGCGCACGTGCGCTTCACACATGCGCGCATGCACAGTAGAAAAAATTACAACCCGCCCCAAAAAAGGCCGAAAAGAAGATGGCGACACATGCTCAGTGCCGGAAACTCAGCTTCTGCGCATGCACAAAAGAAAAAATGCTGAAAAAAATAACCCCACACCACCCAAAAAAAATCCACAAAAATATGGCGGCATTCACAGACCAGAACTAGTTCTATGATGTCACCAGAGGCTTACTACCTACTCTATAGAACCGGTCTGAACCTCTGATGCTGAACCAGAAAACATTACCAATATATTTCTCTTTTAGTTTTGCAAAAGTGGGGAAGGGAAGTAAGTTTAAGCAATGGACCTCTGGGGAATAGAAGAAACATTAGCTAGCTGACAGTTCTTTATATTGAACGATTGCCAGAAAGGAAAAGTGCTGATTACCTAATGGTTCTCTGCACACTCTATTGATTCACAAATATGTAAACATGCCCAAACTCATTGTCCTGACATTCAAATAGATGTGAAAATAATCAAAGAAGCCTGAAATTGATTTCAGTAAAAAAAAAAAACTTGAATTCCGAATTGTTGAAAGAGGGAAGTACCCATCTTTAATAAAACCAATCCTCCTTTCTGCTGCTGCATGACACAGATTGCTAAACTTCTCAAGGGACAGCAATGTAAGCATGAATTAAATGGGATATAGGCAAAAAAATTCTTAGCAACATAAGATATCAATTGTTATTCTGTACCAAAATAGAGATCAAAGTCAGATTACCCAAATGGAGAGCATGGGGCATTTTCATAAGTACTGGCATGCTGTTGGATACCTCAATAAATTTCTGAAGTTCAATCTATATTTCTCATTGTAGATTCTTATTTTTAACTCAGTGACTCCATGGTTTCATTCTGGTGGGTATTTAAGCAGCTCCTGGGAGTATGGTAAATATAATATAATAAATATATTAAATATTAAAAAGTAAATATAATATCATCATTATATCTTCATCAGCTAGGTATTTCCTACTCCTGGGCATCCTTTATATTGGCTTTCTTGTCAATTCCTGTTATCTATCTATGTGATAGTTTATATCCTTTGTTATAGCTATTTGATCCAAAATACTATCCATATCCACATTATAGATGGAATATATTAACAATCGGCTAAAATTATATCAATACAATTCTTTAGTTTATGTCAAATTACTTTTATTTTTATCTGTTTCTTTTTCCAGATCTGATAACAGATTTCACCTCTTATGTGAAGGGTTTAATAATTCATATCTGTGGAAGTATATTTGGGAACCAGCATGGAATTTTCACGCAGAAATGTATGGACCCAGTGTTTGTTCAATTACCGTAAGTAAGAATGCACCGTTCATTTCAGTGATTAAAAGTATTCCCATTAAAATAAAGAAGCATCCTAGTGTATATATTTACAGTATAAACATCTGTCCCAATATTTGGAGCTGTACATGAGAACTAAATGATGTGTTCTTATCTATAGAACTTTATTTGAAAAACAGCATGGTTGGCAGAGGAATTCTGGAAGTTGAAGTCCACAAGTCTTAAAGTTACCAGTTTTGGAAAGCCCTGCTTCAGGTTGTAGATACATTTTGTATTTCCACCTGGACCCAATCTGAAATGCAATTGCATTTATTGTGATTCAGCTCTGAATTACTTCCTTCAGTGGGTAGGACCTTAGAAGTAATAATACAATAGAATGATACAATAGAAATAATGATACAATAGAAAATATTATATTATCACTGCCATATGATCCTGTCCCATGGAAAGTTGCTAGAGGTCCAGGAGAAATAATGGAAGTAAAGAGTGAATCTTTATCACTTTATCACTTTGTTTTTAAGCCATCTCCTGTGACTTATAGTTCTTGGCCTTGAGATCTCCTTTATTTTAGTGAGTGAATAATGTAGTAAAAAAAAATTAAATTTCTGTCTGAGAAATGAGGTGTAATATGATTTCAATGGTTGTCATGCTAACATTTCCAAACCTTTCCAGTTGTTTTGAACTTCTGTTTCCCTCATCTTCAACACCATAGCAAGTTCAGTCTGCAAATTACATTCATGTAAATATTTTACAGGTTCAATAAATTGAATGATGAATATACAGCTGATTTATTAACATTTCTTGAATATTGAATAATATTGAATAATATTTCTGTGACTTTTTTGTAGAACCTTGGAATGACACAATTCACTCATTCAGGAAGATCGTTATTTATTTATGTATCATATAGGAAACATTCACTCAATCTAGAAATATGGACTCTGAGGGAAGGTGACATAACTACATAAAAATTGCTAATAACAATTTGGGTTTTATGCTACTCTGATGCCATATTGTAGATGTTAATTGGCTGATAATTTCTAAGCACCCTCTGCTATGTTGGAAAGTGGCTTTTATTATTATTTTTAATACATTCAGGTTTTTTCCCCTCCCATACTAATTATCATGATACATTATTAACTTCTTGTTTTGTTTATAATCCAGAAAGTGTCAACTACTTGGCAAATTAAAAAATATAATCTGATTATATTTTTAATAGACACTGCTATTTTTTAAAATATAAAATAAAATTAAGAATATCTATCTTTCTCATTTCCTCATTGCTAGGCTTCCCCACTTCAGCTGTCAGTTAAACTGCTAATTCTTCTTTGTACAATCTTATAAAGTGAGACCTTCCTTTGTTTCCAGTCTCAGCATGGTAACTCTTTGAGCAAACAAAAGGCAAGAACCTTTGATGAGGGTGCTTTCAAATAAGATGGTTAAAAATGTTACTCATCCACCAGTGCTATATGATTAGCCTTAGGGTGACTGATTCTATCATTTACCCTCTGTGGTGATTTTTATATGCAGCCCACTCTGCAACCCATTATTTCAGAGGAAAGCCCCTTCTGCGTTTACTTATTTATTAAATTTACATCCCAGATTTCCATTACAAGCAGAGCTAATGAGCTAATGAGAACGCTATGTAATATATCCTAGAAAATAATAATTCAAAGCCTAAAAGCAAAGCAATTTGTTCTGGCCTTAATGGAGACACTTCACTTAGAATCCTTTAAACAAGGGAAGAAAAGCAAAAAGAAAATATTCTCGTGAATATTTTGCGTGTCCCAGGATAATGTTGTGGGATCCAATCTCAGCCGGTTGCCAGGATCAGAGATTTGTTCTTCCAAGCTTTCAGACTCATGCTGGAGACCATCCTCAGGAAACTTCTCAATCTCCAGGATATGTCTGCTGGGTTATTCTATGCATGGGATATATGTGGTACCTGGTTGTGTATGGCTTTTAGTTATTGGTTGTGGTGTGGCTTTCTGGCTAGTAAGTCATTGATTGTTGTTTTCTTGTGCTGCTGCACTCTGGGCTCCTAAGTACTTGGTAAGCTGATGGTAAATCAACATTCCCATTGACTGTCAAGGGGCCAGTTTCCCAGGCTTGAATTATTTCTCTAGTATTCTTGCCATATGATTTTGAAAGAAGCCTCAGGGCCTCCTAGCACCAAAGGAGGCCTCTGAAGGGGGGTAGGTAGTAAATACTTGCACTGAGAAAATATCATAATTGTTCATGTTTCTTTCTGTTTTTTTAAAGCAATCAGCAGCCCTTCAAAAATGTTTAGTTACATTGTTCTGTAAATACTTTTGCCAATGAAAGTTATTTGAATTGTATTCATGACGATCTTGAAAGCAATTAATTTTCTGCTGGACCGAAGAAGTTATTTATCTTGCTAAATATTAATCTCCACATTTGCAACTATTCACATTCAGTTTAGCTGGGTAAAAAAATAAATCATTTTGACTTTTTATTCCAAAGTAGACAATTTAGGTAAAATTCTCAAAAGACAGGAACAGTCCTTACAACTAGAAATAAATCAAGCATCAATAGTATTTATTGCTATTTTATCTCTACATAGAGTTTAGTTAAAATTAGGTGTTCAGACATTTTATATCTAAAGGAAATTATAAATTGATCATTCACAGAGTACTCACACCCTCTACATCTAGATATAACCCTGTTTCCCACAGCTAAGGAAACTGGCCTTTCCAGGTATTACTGAAACAAAATACAAAGTTCTTTACCGTTTACCGTTTTTACTGGGTCTCTTGGAAGCTGAACAGTTCAGCCATATTTAGAAGGCACAGTCCCTACTATGACATATATATCTTCCATAGACGTGACACCTATGTTTAGCGTTTTCCTTCTTCACCACAAAAGAACCACACGTGTTCAAATGTATTGTACTGTTCCTGGAACTTGGCAACAAAAATGTTCACACTTGCATGAGAACCATTTGTTGGTGATAGTGTAGCCAACATCTCTTCACAATTTGTTTTTCACTAGTTTTCTAATTTACAAATGGCCAGTCTTTGTTCCCTAAGGCAAAGCCTTTCCATTTTGTTCCATTGGAGGGGAGAATGAAATGCAGGGGAAGCTGTGCACTAGCCTTCCTGACAATATTCCAGGAAGAAAATTTAATTTATCCTCAAAGACAAATGAGGATAAAGCCAACCAATTCCTTTAAAAAAAATCACTGGAAGCATTAGGGTATGAAAAAAACTTCAGCTTTTATTCTTTATTCTCAGTGTTCCTGGAAACGTCTACGTCATACCTTCCTTTTCACTGGAGATCTTCAAACACAGTCCAGTTAATGCTGTAGGGAATTGAATGAGATGACCTGAGAAAACACTTCCAACTACATGATTCTTTAGAATCTCTCTTTCAAGGTTTTTAAAGCTTACTTAAATAATGGTGTTCCTTTTTTTATGTTACAATCTGCAACTTCCATTTCTCCCTGATTCCTTGGTTGTTCTTCTGAAGGAATAAACAAACAAAGCAAGAATATTTCTTTCATGATGTAATGTTTTGGGATTTAAACAAACTATACGAACCTAGGAGTTTGCATATCATTTGAAAATGGATAGTGCAATGAAATGCTGAATATAATCTTTGGTTATATTTCTTCTTTTCTCTGTGAAATTGTTGGCATTGCTTTAATATCATGTGGACCACTGAATTAATCCCTCAGCCAAATGTGTATTGTTTATTAATATATATCTGCAATTATATTTATAATATTGGATCAGGAAGGAAGGAAGGAAGGAAGGAAGGAAGGAAAGAAGGAAGATACAAATATTTCAGTTCCCCACATTCAAGGATTACACTGATGTTTAAAACTTGATGTTTATCTGAAATTTTGGTTCCAAAAAGATCATCCAACATTTTAGTTCCAAATTAATAGCATTCATCATTCCATTTGAGTTTGCTTGTCATTTGGTGACATTTTAAGTATTGAATATATTTCCTTTTCTTTGAATCACACAGATGGTGAAGCTAGAAAGCTACAAGGTGAAAACCTAAAGCTATTTTTGGAAATTGCATTTTTAACTTATAAGGTAAGGATTGCATATTTCCTGCTTGGTCATGCACTATTTCTAGGGAAGCGTGTCAGTATATTTTAGAGAATATAAAAGACAATTCCCTTAGTAACAAACATTTATCAAGAAAGTTATCATAGTATTGTTTCCCTCAGTAGTTACAGTATACAAATCCTGGCCTTGAGATACTCCAATGAAATATCAAAATGATACTTCCTAACCTGGAAGCAAAAAGTGAATTATCTACATCTTGATCACAAAAAAACCAGTGTAACCTAGCAGAGTTGAATATTGCTCTTGCAATATGCTTTGTCTTTTCAAAACTTTATGTGAACACAAAAAATGAATGATCAATTGCCAAGGCAGTGCATACAAAATATATTAAAAATCTGCTGATCCTTTAGCCAATTTCTGTTCAGTGTGCTGCTATGTAGAAGTACAAGGGAACTCACCATATTATTATTAGGGCAATATACTTTTTAAAAAAAGCAAATATATTTTGTTATCTTGGGGAAGCAGCAACTACATCCCCTCAATCTGGCCTCTCACAATGAATCTTATGAAGAACGATAGCAATGTACTGTATAACACGGTACATATCTTTCCTGAACCCACAATACGTACCTGATGCATTATTTCTCAAGGTTGTTCTTTGTTGATCTCCTCAAAAGCTGAATATGAATCCATGGAATGGCTGTTCAATATGTATTTTGGGTTGAAAGGCATGTTGAATAAGGAACTTGTTTCTGGCATGGGTGGGTGAAACTGTACTCTAATAACAAAACTGAAACTATCAGCTTAATTTTATATTTAGCCAGTCAAGCTGTATCAGTCTATATTTCTATAATGCATTGGTAAAGTGAGTGAAAGAATGGGAGGAGAGAGGGAAATTAAATTATCTAGTGTATTCAAGGTGGGAACAAATGATAAAATGATACTTGGACTGATCTCTTAGCCATAGAAATTTAGCTGATTTAGGTCTCACCTGAAGCAACAATGTTAGTCTATTAATCTGCCCTCTCTCCCAACTCCAAGGACCTTTCCAATTCTAGATGGCACCAGTTTTTTGGTAATCTTTCCATAAAAAATGCACCATTTTATATTATCAGTCCAGTCAGGGCTTTAAAAAGTATAACAAGGGAATCATGCAATATGGCTCCCAATTTTAAAATATTTACATAATTTTAGAGAAGAGAACATGCTGTGCCCATTTTTTGTACAGTGCCCTGCATTAATTACCAATGGATCATCTTTAAAATTGTTTAAAATAGGTGCTAAAGCTTTTAGCAAAAATCTATACACATGAAATATCATTCCCTTTTTGCATTTCTATAAATAAGCTGGAAGACAGAATGACATAAAAGGACTAATAGGCATGCAATGCAACAAACATCATCTGAAAGCAAATGTGTTCTGACAAAACTGTTCTTTCTTTTCATTTGTTATTCAAATTATATTTCTATAAGATTTTGTCCACCAGAATATTAACAGTAAATCTAATTTAAGTGTGAGCAGAATGGCTTGTAAACATGTTATTTAAGGTGCAACAAGAGCAACTGTAATTGCAATTGCTATTGTCTTTTATGGGTTTTTTTCTCCACATGAAAGAGATTTAATTTATAATTGCCAAGTTACTGAGTTTCTCATTTGTATTCTGGGGTTTGTGCAAATCATGAAGAAGTTTCTTGACTTCTTAGGAGCTATATGAATACATTAGAGGAAGATAAAAAAGTTAAGTTCTCCCATAAAATTAATCAGAGTCCTTCAAGCTTATCAAGGTAGAATTTAAAAAAAGCTTGATGGAGCTAGTCTGATTCCTATAATTCATCAATGTATGCTTAACTATCCCATCCTGTTGTATACTTAACTTTTTTCAAATAAAATAAAATTTTATACCACCCCAAAAATCACATTATCTGCAACATACTTTATTATGAAGTGCACATTTATGATATCATCTATTCATTTTGGGGTCAAGATGTATAACTGGGTTTGTGACCCAACAGATGGCCATCCTCAATGGCTTTATGATGATGTTAGGTAAAGTGATTTATGGATCTTTTTTGGAATGTTACCTAGTGCGACCAAGGAAATGGGTCTTTTCCATTGTTGCACCAGTTGTTTGGAATAGCTCCTCCCTCCCACAAGGTCTGGTTCTATCTTGCCACCTTAATGATTGTTAAACATGTGTGTCCATTCCCCCCAGGACTTAGATTGAATATTTCAGTTAGGGAGGGAGATCATTTTTAAATACGTTGTGTTAACAGAATTTCTGGTTCTCTATATAAGGCTTTTTTAACTTTGTGAAGCTGCCCCAGAAACATTTTAAAGTGTTGTGACCTAGAAGTTTAACACGTGCATGACTTAATGATGGGATATCCTGCTTTGGTCAGATGAGGTGGTTGTCCCATTATCAGCATGGAAGTTAAATATAACTGATATTGGCAGGACGTGGGAAGGGGAAAAAACGTGATCTCCTTCTCAGCCTAAAGCTAAAATGTTGTTTCCAAAACTTTCCTCTAGTTCCTGCTTCATTTAACTGCATGTCTATTCTGTGCTATTAGTATTGAATTTATAGGCAATATTCCCTTCCCTTCCGGTTTCATTTTGAATAAAATAGGTTCTCACCTGTCTTGCTGGATTTTTCTTCCTCCCTATCTTGCTTGCATTCCTTGGAATACTGAGTGATTGCTTATAAAACTGTGTAGCAAAGAGGCATTTTTTCCCTATGTCTCTCATTGCTATTTCTGATGGCTTAACAGCCTCTCCATCAAATCTGACTGGAATTGTCAGTAGCACTTTTTCCCTGTTTATTGTCATTATGTTTATATTGCTTTTTTATTGAACAGGAGCTATTTCCCCTCCCCCCCACATGTGTTGACAATTCATGGCTTAGACAAATGACGGCAAGTTCATGGCAAGTTCAGCTCCTTTATAGGACTTTTGTATCTGCTTGCTTATGTTCGCTAGATTTACCCCAGAACTATTCCTTTAGCTACAAAAGAGACACCTGGCTTGAAATTTTTGAAAAAAGTTTTTTATTTTTACTTCTTATACATACAATCATAAAAACCATCTTTTTAATGTTTGTACAAATTTTAATTATTCTGAATCGAGGTTGCTTTTCTGCCATCTTCTCTTCACCTTGCCTTGTTTTCCCATAACCCTTCTTCTTCTCTCTCCCTCCTTTCCTTCCTTCTTATCCCTTCCTACTTTCTCCTTTCCTCCACCCCTCCTTCTCTACTTCCTTTTCTTTTCCCCTCCTCTCTAATCCCTTTGTACCTTCTCTCCTATCCTTATTTCCTCTCCTTTTCTTCCTCTCCTCTTCCCTTTCTTCTTTCTCCACTCGCTTTTTTCCCTCCTCATCCTATCCTCCCCTCCCCTCTATCTCCTTTCTATTGTTGTGTTCGCTTATTCTAATTTTTCTTTGAGATGGCATTCAAAGGCTTGAAATCTTTTACAAGTCTTCAGGTGAAAGCATTCCTAGAACTGTACTTTAAAATTTCCATAGGATGTGGGATTGCAAAGACCAGGGCTAAAATATGAGACTTACAATACTACCATCTCTTCCATCCTAAGCATTTCGAATAACTGTGAAAGTAAACAAAAATGTAATGTTTTTTTGTCTTTTTATAGCAATTTTCTTACCTTGATGCATACCTATCATGCTGTCCCCTATTATGGTCACTATTATTCAAAGTGAGGAAAAAAGAGAAATAAACAATAAGCCAATGAAATGTATGAGCTAATAAACATTTCTCACCACTCTGCTCCAGACCTTTTCATCTTTACAAATCATCCCTGCTACTTCTAACTCCATACACTGCTTTTTGTTCTTAAAACTTCAAGTCTCTTTTTCAGGGTCTTGGAAATTATCCTGTCCCTCTCTTCCATCAACCATTCTGAGCCACAAATATATAAGTGCACACCCACACACATTCTTCTCTCCCCTTCTAGCAGAAAAGACCACAGCATTCTCAATATTTCTCTTGCTTATCAGTCCATCCATTCTATCTCTACATATTTGATTTTGTGGAGGTGACCCTGGTTTGTTGTCTCTTTATGTACAAACTATTTTACTAAGCTTCTTTATTATCATTCATTTCTTTGTATTCAGTCTAAAACTATTCAGCATTTGCTCATTCCTGACTTCATCTTTTCTTGTTTTACACTACATCTTTTCAAGGAACCCATTCCTACCACATTTTCCCCCCCTGACATATCCAACTCTCGCTTGCTTTGGTAAAACAAAGTGGGCAGAATTATGCTCATGGTCACGTTCACAATAATGTTGTCATTGTCAATAATAAAACAGTGTGGGCTTCATGGGCTATTTTTACGTTAAAAAAATCATGATGATGTGTGCTGTTGCAGTTCCAGATACAAGTGTAGAAAATATACATTGATAACCTTTGCTAAAAGTATTAAAGATGAGCTCAGGCTCTCTGTCAGGGATGTTGTGGTATCCTGGATATATCTGGACATAACTATAGTGTAAACAAGCTTATTGTGGTTAACAACAAAACAAGTATCCCAACTAAACCTCTCCACATCAACCCTCACCCCCAAAAAACCCAGGAAAGAAGAAACAATCCTGTTCCAGTCCCATTCAATCTTACTCAGTTAAAACCATTTCTTTGTCTCTTATAGGTACCGTAGAGAGAGGATTTTTTAGTACTGCTGTGAAAACCTTGTGTGAGAACTCCTTGACATGATAAATATCTGATTTTTAAAGTAATTTTAAGCTCTTGTAATATCAGTAACATCACACAAGCAGATTAATCTCAATTAATCAGAAATAAGTATCTCGACTTGTATGCATATATACACAAAATATCAATTTTAAAATATCTCCTCACATGAAATATATGGAGCTAATTGAATTACTCTGTGCTGTGTCTTTAACATACGAGATTGGATTCCAGTAACTTCAAAATTTCAACTTTTGTTTTTTTTAATGATCTCTTATTAATTTCTTTTATTTTGTTTCTTTTTCTGGTCTCTTTCTAGCTTCCAATAGCCTCAGTTTTAATATGCATCGGAGCAAATTCAGTGGATCATAGAATAAAAATATGAACTTTCTTCAAAGCATAAATATTTCTTCATTTAAAACATTTCTACTGATTTTCCATTAAAAGAACTGTTGAGTTAGGTGACAATTAAGAATTAGAATTACAACAATAAGTAATATTATATACATTATTATATTATATACATTATATATATTGTATACAATATATTGTAGTAGTATAGTATATTATATGCATCTATAATATACATTAAAACATTTTCTGAAATATAACATAGGAATAGAAAATAAAATAATAAATATAACTGAAAATCAAACTTGAAAGAGTTTGAGGGAAAAGGAAAGTTTTTGTGACTTCATATATATCATGTACTGATTCTAGCTGGATTAACTGAATAATTTTATTTGTTTCAATAGAAGAAAATATATGCAGCTCAGGGTTGGTTTGTGAAGGTCCTTGTGTGCTCTTTGAGCATGGTTGTTTGCTTGCAAATGTATCACTATTTGACAATGCTAGTGAGTATAGGGTTTGTTTCCCATTTCTAAACAGTAACTTGCCCTGCCTGTGTTGTGGGGATGTGGCTTTCGCTTTGGTAGTTAGAACTAGCAAGGAGAAAACCACACTTCTACTCACTGACCAACATTCCATCCTCTAGAATAGTGTACTAGAAAGGCAGGCACCATGAAAGAGAAAGCCCGTTTCCTGAATCCCATCAGATGATCCTGTTTAACTATTGGGCTTGGCGCATGCGAAATCAAGCAGAAACTGTGAGAGAGAAGGTGGTCCCTCAGATAATCAGGACCTATGCCAACTTATTTCCATGTTGATTATAAGATAGTATGAGGGTGGAGGTTTGTTGTCCAAGCTTGTGGGTTGGTTTCCAAACATTTCTTTAAATAAAGATTTTTATTTATAAAATAAAACATACAAACATATAAACAGCACAAACATACACACAATGGGGATTCACATTCCCCTT
>JANHFT010003917.1:57283-76175 GCA_032467955.1 Pseudoxenodon macrops
ATAGCTTGACTCCCTCTTCTTTGTGGCAGCCCCTGAGATATTGGAACACTGCTATCATGTCTCCCCCAGTCCTTCTTCTGATGTTGTAATGATGTAATCATATCATAAAGGTTTGTCAGAATCTTCTTGATGTACAGACTAATGTGGTACCAAGGACTTCCCAGAGAAAATGGGTTGTGATTCTGTAGTCACAGAATGATAGCTTTGATTTAATTGCCCAAACTATTAGAAAAGGTATTTGACTGTATTAGTGACTGGATTTAAAGGTTGTAGAAGCAGACCATTTTATTATAATGTCACATCTATGAAACTTGTCTAATCAGCATTGTTTGATGTCTGATGTTGGATACCATGTTTTCTAATCCATTCATTTTCCAGATTATCTTGCATGTTACATCTCACTCAACTTTGTGACAAAATTGATAATTTTCAAATATTAAGTGAAAATCTTTATTATGGGGAGAATTTCTAGGCCTCCAGATAAACATCTGGGTTTTTATTTTCACTTTAAAAATAAAGTTTTTCAAACTGTTGTTCTTTGCATATTTCTCAGCCATTCTTTCTATTTTAAATCTATTTATTCATTCTGATATTTTGTGGACAGATTTTTTTACTATATCTTTGTAATTTTTGCTCACAATGTTGCAAGTGTTTGGCAGAAAATTTACTGCAGCCATTTGAAATCCCCAGGATCATTTCCTGTTTATAGGAAAGAATAATTTTGGAATCAAGAATATTTTCGTTCCATATGCAAAAATGTTATCATGGTTGCCTAGGAACCAGAGAAAGAGAATCAGGGGCAAAAAAAGGAGTAAAGAAAAATAATGGAAATAGTATAGTTATTATTGGATTGTTGGTCAAACCAGAAAGGGTTCAATTTTTGTAAATTTTAAAGAAAACTGTTCTTGATTTCTTTCCAGCTGTTCCTGGAAGCTGGATTTTAACCATTTTAAACAACATATGCTTCCAAATCTTACTTTAATAAAAGAATCTCAGCTGAATATCTAAAAACTCCCTAAATAAGAGAGAATTTAGTCAGTGATGCTTTAAGCTTTGTATACAGGTCCCATGTGCTGCAATAACAACCTTCTTCTCAGTCTTTTTCCCTGTTAATGCTTTTTAAGTGTGTATCAGCTATAAGCCTACTAAAATGAGGGTTTTTTTTCTATTAAAAGTGAATACATGCTTTACTTTTGACATTATTATTTTACTATTCAATAGAGTTGTTTAGAATGAAATCACTCCCTGATTTCTAAATGAATTGAGGAGTGACAGCTGTGTGGAATATTTAGACAGCTAAGACATATGGCAGAACAATGGTGCATGCTAAGGATACCTGAGACTTTTCAACTTTGCATGCAAATGGCTTTGGCAGTCTGAGTAGATGAAGACTGGATGTAGAATAATTGTCATGTACTGAGTTTGGGGCAGTAGTGCAGTTCTGCAAGCCATCTGCCTGTTGTATTACATGCTTAAGCAGAGATCATTCTTCAGAACAAATATTTGAAATCATTGCTTTATGATGCTAGGGTTATTTTCTTTCCTACGAAAAGTCTACCGCTGAAAAATGTCAAATCCTTAAAGGAGTGACGGGTGAACTCCACTTGATTCAATTCATAATTGAATTGCTATTTATGTACTTACTAGAAAGTGTTCAGGGAACGAAACATTTTTGGATAGTTCTATCCAGGTTTATTATCTGATGCATGAATGCTGAAGCTTATATAACTGTATATATGATACTTTGCATCCTGGGAATTCATTTGGTTTCATTGCCCTCTACCAATCTCGTAGCACCGGCCTAGGCAGCTTTTTCATTAAACTGCACAGCCCTTTCAAAAGAGAAACACAATTGGGAATAGAGAACTGGATGGATAATGACAGCCCTCAAAGGCACTTCAGCAAGACAAGAGTATTGATCGAAATACAAAATGTATTTACCAAAAGAAAAGCTGCATGCTGTGGACTTTCACAGATTTTCAAAATCAAAGTCAAATCTGCTAAGAATAAAGGAGAATCTAATGCATGATTCTTTCACCATTACAATTTATTATGAATAATTTTAATTTGACTAATGTGATGTTTTCTACATTTCCTTGTGAAACAGCTTTCTTTGGGTGCTCGTTCTACTTAATTTTGCCAGTTTATATGAATCTTTTTAACACTCCAAGTTGAATGGAAAAATTTATTTCTGTACATTCATCCTGTATTTTTTATTATAAAGGAGAGTCCTTTATTTCAAAAATCTGTCCTTTAAACTTATTTTTCAGAAACTCACTTTTGTTCTTCATTTAATTATTTAACAAATAATGTCGTTTTTCACATTCACAGGAAAATAGCAATAGCACTTAGACTTATATAAAATAATGGAAACTGAGCTGCCTTTTAAAAATAAATTTACATATTCTATTTGATTTTAGATATTTTTATTAGGACATGCCTTTTGTAAAGTTTTTCTTGGTTTTGCTGTTGAAATTTCCTAGGCAGAACAAAATTATAAACAAAAACAATTACAATTTTTTAACCTTATGAACCTCTTTAAGATTTTTCCCGTTTTACAAATGTATCCTTTATTTTTTCCAAGAAAATATGTTCACCATAGTTATATGAGGAATAGAAAATTATTAAGTTATGTTACAACTTATTTTTATGACTTCAACTTACTCACATGCTAAGTTGGATAATTACTAGAGGCAATTATTTCATTACCTTTCACTTCAGTAGTACACAATATATAGAAGTTGTATTTTCTTCTTTCCAGAAGAGATTCTTGCATAAGGATTCTGTGGCCATTTTTGAATTCAGAGAAGCTATAACATAAAATGAACTCTAGTCAGATTTGTGATTGCTATTAGAATAATCACAATTAAAGCAATGCTATTAATAAATCATTAATTGGATAAGATAACCACTCAAACCACCATCCTTCTGACAAAGAAAGGCAATGGGGAAGCTAGATTCTTTTAAGAACCATGTTACTAACTTAAGTGATTCACTTAACAACTGTGTCGAGAAAAGTTGTAAAATGGAGCAAAATGCACTTAACAATGGTCTCGCTTAGCAACAGTCTCACTTAGTAATGGGAATTTTAGGTTCAATTGTGGTCATACATTGAGGATTATTTGTAGTCTGTGAGTTCTAGTTATGTTTCAGCCATGAAAGCCAGCTGGATGACCTTGGGCCAATCACTCTATTTCAGCCCAACCTCACTTCACAGGGTTGTTGTTGTAGAGGAAATAGGTGGAGGAAGGTGCGTTGGTATGTTCACAGCCTTGAATTGTTTATTAAAGAATAAATAAATGTGGGAAACAAATGAATAAATAAGTAAATCATACCTGATCACCATAGGTACATTTAATAGTTGGAATTCTTTCATGAAGAACCATAGCAAGATGCTCCAAAGGGAAGCAATATCAAACCTAGTGCATTTAAAAGACATCATGGTTGCTGGCCAAAAATCTCAAAAAGACAACATAGGAGAAAGCAGTTATACTCTTTTTGTAGATTTAATTGGAACTGCAGTAGGAAATACAAGGACATAGAGATTACAGGACAGGTGGCAACTCTAATTGAGTTGTCTCATTAACCTCATATAGTTATTTTCTGAAAAGTCATTGCATAGTCAAGTGGTGTGCTGTGGTAATCCACAGTAGCAGCATTGATTTTCTATTTTCTCTTTAGTCATAATTTCCTTTCATGATTGCCTTATGCCCTGTCACTCACAGAGAGAGAGAGAAATATGGAATTATCAGTTCTTCCAGAACTGATCATCTGAGCTTATCATCTGAGTCAAATAGTCATGGGGCAGTCTCTCTCTCTCTCTCTCTCTCTCTCTCTCTCTCTCTCTCTCTCTCTCTCTCTCTCTCTCTCTCTGTGTCTGAAAAATTTGTCATGGGAACTGAAAGTAGATTGTTCTTCTCAGTTTTTAAAGGCCATCATCTGCCCATCCTGAAGTTTTATTTATCTGTCTTGTAAAATGACTACTTGCTATTGATTTTCTATTCTCTCACTGGTTTTGTTTAAACTTTGAATTGTTTATTACCTTCCATTTTATGACCAAATCAGCTTCCACCTAACCTTTGAGAAACTTATTGAGGCTCCAAACTATATGAATGACAGGGTTAAGCAAAATTGGCATTGATAGGTCTTTTACTGGAATTAGTACTTCGGCTCTAATATCAGAGAGCTATTCCTACAACAAAAATCCTACTTAAATCTCTAGACAGAGAAAAGTGTAGTCAAATGTTTAGCATTGACATCCTGTTGCCTAAGCTGACCTTTCATTGTCCTACAAGATGGCATTATAATTTTTAATTGAAAAAAAAAAGATAATAGTATTATCTTACTAGTGAATATTAACCTACTAGTGAAATTGTTGATTATCATCTTCATTAAAATTAGATGAAAGGTTAGAAGGGGAACTCATTAAATTTGCAGATGATACCAAGCTGGCAGGGATAGCCAATACTCCAGAAGAAAGGATCAATATACAGAATGATTTTGACAAACATGAACATTGGGCCTAGGTAAGAAAATGAAATTTAATGTAGAGAAGTAAGGTTTTATATCTAATCAAGAAAAACCAAATGCATAGGTATTGAATAGATGATACCTGGCTCAACAGTAGGAACTGCGAGAGGGATCTTGGAGTCCTAGTGAATCACTTAATCACTTAAATATGATCCAGCAGTGTGCTGCAGCTGTCAAAAAAGACAATGCAATCCTAGACTGCATTAATAGAAGGATAAAATCAAGACCACGTAAAGTGTTAATAACACTTTATAATGCCTTGGTAAGACCACACTTGGAATATTGCATCCAGTTTTGGTCACCACAATATAAAAAGATGTTGAGACTCTAGAAAGAGTACAAAGAAGAGCAACAAAGATGATTAGAGGACTAATCACACAACATACAAAAACATACAAAGAATGGTTGCAGGAATTGGTTATGTCTAGCTTAAGGAAAAGAAGGACTATGGGTGATATGATACGATATGATAGCAGTGTTCTAACTCAATAACTCAATTCAATAACTCAAACTACTTTGATTTACTATTAGTTGTGACGTATTCGGTGCCTTTGACTATCTTTCTGTGCACATACAACCCCTTCCCCCCAAATATATATATATATATAGATTCCTAACATCTATATTACATTGCTAGTTGGCAAAATACTCTTGAAGTATTTTCGAATGCTAAGTAGTTGCATCTAATTATATTCAATGAGAACATTAAAAAAAATTTTTTTAAACTGAATCATTGTAATTCTTAACACTTGGCTACTTTTATTAAAAAGAAAGGCTTTAAAACATTTCCTTCTACAGATCATTTATTCTTTTTTTGTGTTTATTATCATAGGGTTTTTCTTGTAAAAAGGAGTCAGTAACTTTTCTGACTTCAGTCACACTGAATAAGTGGGAGGTTTTTCTACTGACGTCAGTAAACTGTGGGTCAGGCCCTTAGTGCAGGCTCATAATACATAATTCAGGTTCCTAATGCATTTCATATTCCTTTTTTTACATTTTGCTGGTTGGTTATCCTCCCAGAAGTAAAGCTATCAGCAATGTTCTTTGCTGCCCTAGGACAACTCTATATTTATCCCTAGCCCTCTCTAGATGGCCTCCTTTTCTATGTTTCTAGGCACACATTGTCCTTGAAAATAAATATACTTCCTTTTCTGCCAATGTTCCTTTTCTCTGCTCTGTCCATTATTACTCAGGAGCAAATTCCTAAATTAATGTACTTTTTGTATCTCAAAACCATCTGTGATAATTTATTCATTGTCTTCCTCCAGCCTAGTTTATCACCTGCAAAGCCCCTTCCTAAAATCTTTTCCATGATTCTTATTGGGTTTTCCATTCACCTTATTAATGTATATGTAATAAATATTGAAATATAGTTTAATGTGAATTTAATATAATTCAATTATACAAATGATTAATATGAAACAACAAAACAGAATTGCATCTGCTGCCATATCTATCCCATCATGTCTTCTTTGTCTTGTCCTCTAGCATCCACGGAAGAAGGTCCATGATCTGGAATTGAGCACAGGTGGAGCCTTCAGGCATCAAACAGGATCCCATTATTATACATTCCATCTTCATCCCAAAGGCAGTGAAGTTGGAGAATACTAGTCCATAGAATCCATTGTAGCCCATTTCTCCAGGTTTATGTATATGAATGGTTATATTCATATGCACAGGTAGGAATTATATTTTTTATTTCTGGAGGAAACAGATAATTTTAGTTCAGTGTAATCTCTTCCACATCTTGTAACTGCTTTTTATATCTCTCCTGTGTAGTAGACAAAAACAACATTGTAAAATCTTTTTATCTTCAATTTTCTTCAGTTTCATTAGGAAATCCCTATTATTTACCATTGCTTTTTATGTTTTAGATAAGCTCATGTAGCTTTTATAGCTACCAGACCATGACTATATTGAATACTTTTATGTGGCAACACTTTTATGTGGTACTTTTATGCTGAATATCCTTCTTTCCTGTAACTGTTAAACCTATTGAAATATTGTTAAGAAGAAAATGAACAAACTTAATGTTCCATGCCTTTTTTATATATATAATTTTGCATTTGTCTAAATTATCAAACCTTCTAGCTGCTATTCTTGTGCCATACAATTGTTTGTTCACCAAAGCAAAGTGGAGCAGAAAATGCACTTTGAATGAGACATAAGTGGTCCCATTCATATTCCTCACTCACTCCTTCCTGCAGTCATTTTTCCAAGGAATTCTGAGCACTAAAGGCAGATTCTGGAATTCAGTTTCCAAATCTTTCATTGTTCATTAGTGCTCAATTACATTTTAAACTTTAATGAATAAAACTAAGGCAATGAAATGAACAGTGGAGCGCCTGAGTTCACTCTAGGCCTTTACTTCAGAATGAAGAAACAGAATTTCACTAATTCCTAAGTGACATCTGTAATTGGTGAATAAAATGTAATTGTAATGCCATAATATTATTAATTTATTTAATTTGTATCCAGCTATTGTTAGTTTTACAAATAATTCAAGGTGGTAAACATATCTAACACTCATTCCTCTTCCTATTTTCCCTATAATAACAACAAACCTGCAAATGGATTGAGCTGAGAGAGAGTGACGTTGTTGTTATGAGGAAAAACTCAGTTGGTTTTCATGGCTAAGGTGAAAATCAAACTCATGATCTCCTGCTTTCTAGCCAGGTGTCTTAACCACTAGACCAAATATGCTTTAGTGTGTGATCCTATCACCTGGAATCCTTCATGAAGGGAAGGAAAAAGAAGATACAAACAAGGCCCGAAGGCTCAAAAGAATAGCCTTAAGCACCATAAGACTCACTCATGTAGAGGAAGTCTAGGGGTGTCAAACTCTATTCTTCACAGTGTCATCATGTAACATATCACGACTTGCCCCCACTTTGCTAAACTGAATGTGGGCATGGCCAGCACATGACACATCCGGCCCACGGGTCATGGGCCACGAGTTTAACAGTCCTGGTCTAGAGGGATTTAAAAAAAACAAAAATTCTCAAAATTCCCTAATTCTGACTTTACATAAATTTCACCCTTGGTAATCCTTAGAAACTGTGAAATAACAACAACAGCTTATCCAGTTTGTATTTCATTATATTTCATGAAATACACATTTCTTTTTCTTCAAACTTCAGAAATCTATCATCCAGCCCTGACTAACTAGATTGCTGCATGGTGTGACACAACACTTACAACAAATAACTGAAGATTAAAGGAATACTTATATAAGACCTCATATGATGAATTCGGTGTTACAGATTTCATCTATATTTGTCAGGAAGTATGGAGCTTGTTAACTTGACCAAGTATACAATGATTTAATGCAAAGTTCAGGTTCAGTTTTCTGGTTCAGGATATTGTCACAATATTTCAAAGCAGAAAAGTGGTGTCTGCTCCATATGATACGAAATTCACTCTGCAAGAAGGAAATAGGTTAAATTTTAGCAATAAGTTTCACACAGAAAATCCATTCTTTCCACATCCTTACTTTCCAAACAGTTTTTTCTTCTTTTAAAAGAGAGAGCGAATCCAACAGATGGATCCATCAACATCAGTAATCTACATTAAAAAACTGAAAACTGATAGAATAAGGTATGCATTTTTAAAGAACAAATAACAGCTAATTAATTTTAAATAGCAATTATTTAAACTTTTCAAAACATTTGGATGGAACTGTGTATATCATTTAATATATATATGATAATAGAATATTTAATTTTAAGATTTTCAATTAGCACCTTTGGTGCTAGAATTCTTTTCCATTTTTGATACAGTATGAATTTTGATATGAATGATAAAACATCCATTTACAAGTCATACCATAGTAATTTATTTTCATATGAAATTTTTTATTTTTTATTATTTATCAATTCAATATGAAATAATTTATTGAAAATAATAAATGAAGATAATAGAAAATTGATATCCTGCAGTTATAATTGAAAAGCTTTGCTGATTTCCAAAGATAATATTTGGGATGTCCAAGCTAATTTAACAGTAGAAAATCTATTAAACTGCAAATTGAAGAGGAAAGGAACACTCATTGTAATCAGATTTAATTAAGGATAACATCACTCAACTCAAAGATTTTCATGTAATTGAGCAACAAAAATAAGAATCAGCTTCCTTTACCAGATGAACTGTTTCTCCCAAACTGTGATATTTTTAAAAAGTTAAATGTTTTATGATCATGAGTTTTAGGCAGTTTTAAACATATTTGAAAGAAACCACTGAAACCAAGGGAATTGTTCCACTTCCTGTTTGTTGTTCCTAAGTAAAATGAAAGCTAAATTCAGCCCCATACAATTTTATCTTAGATATATGGAAGGTTGATGATTTTCATGTTTTAAATTAATGTTATACTATAAAGATAGCATATCCAACAGAGGGGGATTCCTGCTGGTTCAGACTGGTTCACTAGAACCGGTAGTGGGAATTTCCACCCGCTTGCAAGCTAGACATGCCCCCGAACTGGTCCTCCAGCCAAAAATTGGTCCTCCAGTTTGAAAATTGGCCCAAAAGCAACTCTCTGCACAAGTGCAAAGTCTTCTGCATATGCGCAGAAGGTTTTCATCCAGAAGTGATGAGCGCGCACACATGTACACTTCCAGCATGACTCCGAACCGTTAGGGAAGGTAAGTAGAACCCACGCTTGGTGTCCAACACATGTGCTTCTGTGTTGTTCTTTGGTCTGAATTTAAGTGAGGGTTGCTTGAGAATCAACTTTCAGAACTGTTTTCTGTTCTTCTGGCTTTCTCCAAGAGGGCAAGTGGGCTGTCTATAGCGACCACATATGCTATTTGTGTTCCTGTCCTACTCTGGTAGAAGGATATCCCTCCAAACATCTGTAGACTCTTTAGAGTTGAATGAAAGGTTAATATCTTTACTAATGGAGAAGGTTTCAACTGGGATAAGCATAGATTGCAACTATTCCCAGGATCTTAAATTGTAATTATATGTCTGATTGTATCTTGTTTACAATTTATATAAGGAGTATTGATAAAGTTCAGAATTTGTTGATTATGTAAATAAATCAATAAATTTTAAATATTCCCTTGTCTGTGTTGATGATTTGCACAAACATGTTAAAATTATGACATTGTTAGGATTTTGTGCAATAATTTACCCATTAGATAATATTTTTGATGGAATTATATTAAACAGGGAAATAAAATAGTTGATAGAACAAAATGCACTGCTTTATTGCATTGTTTAATAAATATGTCAATTTCTATTCTTAGACTCCTATGAAGCTTTGATATTCTCTCTTTCCTGTCTTTTTAGTTTCCATGGTGATTCTATCTCTTTCTTCCACTTTGTAAAATACTACCCATCTACACACACAAATCAATTGTAATATGAGAGGTAAGTAACATTTGGTCCACTAGATCCACTAAGTACACAGTTGTACTTCCAGTAGCTTCAACTAGCCCTAAATCTCTTATTTCTGATGTATACAATCACATAAAATCCATGTTTACTCAGTGTTATCAATCCACTACAAACAACTTCACACAAACATATTAAATTTGCAACTCAACATAGGTTTTGCCCATTGAATCTAAAGTCTATTGACTGGGAATCCCTTACATAGGGTTTTACCATCTATTATTTTAGATAAACTAGGAAAGAGAAAAGTACTTCCTTAATCATAGTTATAATAAATATCTACATACATAACATGACCCAGGACTATATATATGAAAAAGAAAACAGAAATATAAGTTTTGGATTAGATAGCTGCTGTGTATTCTGCTTTTGCAACTAATTTGCAACTAATTCAGCAAATTTTATACTTATTATTTCTTAATTAACAGGCTATGTTGCATCTGAATTGTTGGAAAGCCATATATAGAATAGAATAGAAGAGAATAGAATTCTTTAGAATAGAATTCTTTAGAATAGAATAGAATTCTTTATTGGCCAAGTGTGATTGGATACACACGGAACTTGTCTTTGGTGCAAGTGCTCTCAGTGTACATAAAAAGACAAGATACATTTGTCAAGAATGATAAGATGCAACATGTAATGATAGTCATAGGGTACAAATAAGCAATCAGGAAATTCACAACTATTTCAGCTAAAATTGTTTCCTATTTCTATCTTGTCTGTCTTATGAAAATATAACCTGGGACACAAATAATGTAATTTGTGTCTCAAATAATAAATCGTCATAATGTGACTTAATTGGTTTTGGTTTAATTGGGAAACATGTACCTAATCCATAACTGAAGAATTCTCCAAAATATTTTACATTCATTTCAGAACTAATGTATTTTGAAACTTTTTTATTTTAGCATTGTCTCGTTCAGTATTCCAAGTAGGAAGGGAAGATACAAAAGAGCCTAACTGGATAAAAGTTGGCCTGACTCTTTCTTCAACTGTTGTATTATGGGTTATGGTAAGAGTAATATGTGTGAAATTAATACTTGTAAAGTAACTTTTAATTGGTTATTGTTTACATCTTTTCCTGAGTTTTAATCAATTGACCACTTATATGGATCATTTTCCATAGTTGCTCTTATATATGAACATGAATGTACGTCAAGGAGCTATATGACATGTATTTCCTAATTGGTGAAATGTCATCAACAGGAAACAGTATATCAGTTCTAGATTAGAGGTACTAGTTTGCATAGAATTGTGGAAGAAACTTACTTAAAACTAGACTTTAGTTGTGCTTGTGGCACACTAGCCATTATGTACCAAACTGTGATGTCGGAATATTGCATGTATCTTGGATAAGACTGAAGCTGATAACCTTCCCTAGGTTTTCTCTCTGTTAAAAGCATTTTGCGTATAGGTTGGAAACCTTATCTAGTTCTTTTTTAAAATAGAGAAATGAATTAATTATCTTGCTGCAGCTTTCTAAAAAGGAAGCTACTATTAGAATTGTTTCCAAAGGTTATTTTGGTTACAATTTTGGTGAATTAGCTGGGGACATTATTGGTTTATGCATAATATTCTTCGTTCTGGCTTAGTACAAACTATGGCTTAACATGGTGTATAAATGTAGCCCCAGACTGGAAATTGGCAAGATTGAATAATTTGCAACTAATGTAGACTTTTAAAGGATATTGAAATTATCATTTGAATTCTATCATTTTCAAAATAGTACTTATAGAAACTCTAATAGTCTAATTAAAATAAATGTTATTAAATGTATAAGTTGTAGTCATGCCACTATAATAAAATAATAGAAGTTCACAAAAACATGCTAACCTTGTATGTTCCATGTATTTATCTATGATTATCTTTTAGTTTATCAGGCATCGTAATTATGAAATGGCAGAATATGAAAGGAGAAAAAAAGAACAAGATTTTTAATGCCAATCTGATTGTTATGGTAAGTATTATATTGAACCTCTATATCCTTACTCTTTTTATGGTTTGATTTTTTTCCATCTTGTAAATTTTAAAAATACTCCTGAACTCTTGTGCTGCTTTATGTAGCTTTTTCCATCGCCATAATATAGACCCCTAAGAAATTAAGTGTTCAATACCCCATATTGGAGTGATAGATTTCATTCCATTCTTCTTTAGTCCACTTGGTTTTCAAATTCTGAGCCTTGCAAACTGTCACTGCTCAAGGAGAAACATAAGAGGGTGAAGATGGCAATGCATGCATGTTTATTAAACTGCTATGGAAGCTTAGTACATTATTGAAATACAACCATGGTGTTTTCACTTCCACTTTAGCATTACCACGATTAGCGCTGTGTTCAAATTTAAACAATGATTAATTTTAAATACTAATACTTGAAAAACTCCAAACTCTAATTTCAAATCATGAAATTGACTTGTTGCAACCAATAGTGATTGAGTCTGGGCATAGTTTTAGATTTGATATGATAAAATTTTGATTAACTAAATCCTGTGGCAAATGTTTTTGAGGAACTGAGAAATCTATAGTGGAGAAAAGCTGGCTCATATTCATGAAGAGAAAGCACCATTATATCTGAACTCAGTCTTTATGTATATTTTTAGTTAGCATTCAAAATTCCCCTTTCCCATTATAAAATGGCAGGAGAGAAAGGGGAGAAGGGGAAGTAGATTTCGCAACATTAATAATTGTTAAGTAATGATAATAAGGTTTGTTCTTGGCTTTGGTTTAGATCATCATCTACTGATTTTCTTGAGTAACATTTTCTAAGGTCACAAGAGAGAACAGCCATAGCAGCAACTAGATTAAATGTGGGACCTTACAAATGCCAGCTTTCATAACACTGTTTTCACAAGTTTTTGTACACATAGTTATTTGTACTAAAAATGGCTTCACATTAATTTAGCATAGTTTCTCTAAAGAACGCTGATACCCAACATTGTAAATAGTAGCAGACTGAAAGCACTGCCCCATTTAGTATTAAACCCTGTTGCTATAACCAGTATACCAATTCTAGGAATAATTGGCCCATTATTTTCCTATTAACTTCCTGATTTTGGAGTAATTTCAGCCTACACTATAACCAGTTTGGTTTAAGTTTGAAACAAGGAAAGGGTTGGTTCTAGTCCTGTGTTGGGTACAAAGCCAGCTGGATGACCTTGGGCCTTACTCACTCTTTCAGACCTGGAAGTAGGCAATGGTAAACAACTGAAATCTTGACAAGATTAATGAGGGATTAATCCAGACAATTACTAGGAGTAAAAAATCTGAGGTTGCAATATGTGCACACATAAGGGCACACACATATAATACACTAATTTCTAATTCCAGATTACTCAGTTAACATTATGGTCTATCTGATTAACAGTAGTAATTGTAATTGTAAAATATATACTGTTTTATCACCATAACAACATAGAAAATTTACAAAGATTTTTCAAGAGCTAGGTAATCATTCTATAATTTAATTCAAAATCTTTGAGACTATCATTTATTTATAAGTAGATTGTATGGATGGATATGACTGAGCCTACTGTATTGTGGGATATACCATTATTAATATCTTTTAAAATCTTTTTTCTAGATTGAAGATAACCTAGCTGAGACATATTCTGCAGTGAAATGATCAAAGCTGGATTTATTCCTAATTAATATTAAGCTTCCTGAAATAAAACAGTGACTAATATAGAAAGTAACTGAAATATTTTTTTCCATTTGACCTCTTGCAAGAGTTATAAAACATTCCAATTATGCAAAAGCTTTATCATAGAAGATTGCTGTGTTTCAGCTGGGTGACTTTGGCCAGTCACTTTTTCACACCTTAACCCACTTCACTGGGTTGTTGTAATGGGGAAAATAAGCTATGAGTTATGTATAAAAGGGCAGGATAAAATATATCATTACAAAATTATTGACAAAATCACCACCAGTCAATTGCAAAGGGCAGCTTTACTTGGAATAACTTGCATCCTGAGATGATACCATTAACACCATAAACAACATCGGTTTATCTCAGATCCTTGGGACTTGATACATGAATAAATGTGAAATCTAATTTAAACATCTGGCTGATTGTAACCCACCATAACACCTGCCTATCCCAGGTCTTGGGAAGGACTGTAGATGAATAAAAATGCCAAATCCAATCTGAAAATGTGCTGACTGTGATGAACCATAATAATAATATGTCAAAAAATATTTTGGAATGCTTATAGAAAAAATAAGCAGTAGAAGACTAGAGTGGATGTTGGAAATAAAAATATGGTGTCAACATTAGGAGAAGCATATTCTAAAGTGGGGGTCACTAACCTCAGGGACCACTAACTTCATAATTTTAAATCGCGCGAACCACTAATATCTGGCTGGGTGGGCATGGCTAGGTGGTCAGGTGACTGGGTGGGTGTGGCCAATTTGATGTCACACACGTCAAGGGGCATCTTGCTGGCCTCTACTCGCCTCACCTCTCCCCTCCAGCCACTCGTCACCTCCCCACCTGGGCTACTTAGGGCCCCAACAGGAAGCAGTTTTTGGAGCTAAGCAGCCACCATGAAAAAGAGTTCACAAAACAGCTGGCTCAGTTCAAATTGGATCTGACCGAGAAGGAGGCTCAGCAGAAGCAGCTCACTGAGGACTCCGAGCATAGGCTTTCCAAGCAGAGGGAAGACCTTGCACTACTGCAGGTGTGTGACATCAAGTTGGCCACACCCACCCAAGTCACATGACCACCAAGCCATGCCCACCCAGCCAGATATTAGTGGTCCGCGGGATTTAAAATTATGAAGTTAGTGGTCCCTGAGGTTTGTGACCCCCAGGTACTGGCACCTGGAGGCTCAGTGGGCTGATTTGGTCAGCCAGTTCCATGCCATGATGCAGTTCCGCTGGAACAAGGTCCTCTGGCTCTTTGCCACCAACGGTGCTTCCCACAAGCCTTTGCCCATGGCCCCGCACCAGGAGGCCAAAGCAGACGTAATTTCTGCCCCCCTCCCACCCACACAAAAAGACCCCAAAGGGGGAGAGTCTGCAGCAACACGAACGTTTATTGCACGTATCTGGCCCGGGGCCGTAGTTTGAGGACCCCTGATTTAGTGCAATATAAAAAATTCTAATAATTTTTCTGCAGACCACCAGTTGGTAAACACTAAAGTGACATCGCTCTTATTATTTGTCATTGCTATGATTCTAGTTCCAGTGACTTTGAAGAAAACAAATCTTGGCTACCAAACAGCAAAAATGCTAATGTCACATTTGCTTTATATGGGTGATCTGATGCTTTACAGAAAATTAGAAATTGAAATACAACAATTGACAAATATGGTAAGAATTTGTAACACAGATATGGCAATGAAATTTGAGCTAAAGTAATATGCTACAATAAAAATAAATTTGAATAAACTTGCTGTAATAGAATTGAAATTTTGAATGGATAAGCCATCAGAAGCTATGAGAATGAAGCCTATAAGTATCTGGGCATTTTTATCATTGGATAACATCAAGTATGGCAAATTAAAATTTTGATGGGTAAATCACATCCAAAGAATCAGAAAAGTGCTAAAGGCAAAAATGGTGGAAATACTGTGAAAGCCATCAATATCTGTGGCATATACTGCTGGAATGATTAATTGAACACAAGCTGAAACCCAGAAATCTAATGACTACTCATTTCCATAATGATAGATTATACCTGCCCTGGAGAAATGGAAGCAGACATTTACTTCAAACAAACTGTCAAATAAAAGCATGCACTCTCTGGTTACATAAAAGACAGCCAAAAACAAGCATTAATGCAAGTTAAAAATTGGAACTTACTGAATGGACTGGAAAGAAAACATGAATATCAAAATGTAATAAAAACAAGAACAAAATGCCATCAAGAAAAAGCATTACATAGTCAATTTCTACAAATGATCAAGGGGAAAATTGATAAAGCTAGTAACGGCTTACAATTTAAACCTTTAAAAATGGACTTAATTTGGCTATTGAATTTTGGCTGCTATTTGAACTAATGCAATGAAGGTGAATGAAACTAATGCATTGTAAGCTATTGTATTGTAAGCTATTACCAGGTTTTATTTTTATTCACTTCCACTTCAGCTAAAAAAAATCTGGAACCCCTGATCAAGAGGTGATGGTCTGGTGATAGAAAATTAGTCACTAGAATGAGGGAGGGCTGGAATCCATTCAAATTGGGATTGTTGTGGAATCCTAGCAAATCTGTTGGAAAAACCCTGCTCTAAAATACATAGTAATTCCAAAAAAATATTTGTAGTTAAGGACTGAACTGGGGGGGGTCCTAGGTGCTCCCCAGTGGTGGGTTGTGAATCGTTTTGCTGCTAGTTCACTCAGGGTTGCGCCTCGCACGTGTGCAGAAATAACAAAAATCCAAAATGGTGGTGCCCACGGAGACACCGAAGGAACTGGCTCCATGATATCATCGCCAAGTTACTACTGGTTCTAAAGAACTGGTTAAAACTGGTAGGAACCCACCTCTGGTGCTCCCTGAGTATGTTTTCTTGCTGATGTTTTATTACTAATCTAGGTAACATCAGTGGTTAAGGGTTTGGCCTCTGTTTATATGCAAGTTGCTTTCTCAATGTTGAGGAAAAACAAGTTGGAGGAAGAGATTATACAGTTTAGCACAAGGGTCCCCAAGCCCCGGGCTGTGACCCAGTACTGGAATGCAGGCCATTTGGAACTGGGTCATGGAAGTGGCACGTGTGCACGCAACTCTGTTCATGTGAGCAGCGGGCACACATGCTCACTGCTTGCGCAAATGGAGCTATGCGCGCGCACCTGCCTGCCACTCATGCGGAACCATCCTCCCCCGCGTGTCCACAAAGCTGAAAAGGTTGGGAACTCTGGTTTAGCAATTCACTAGCTGCCCTGGCTTACCTAAACCATAACATGCAGAGAAAATGGTGGTGATGTGATCCATGCTCTACTAATCACCTCAAAACTCCCCCTATTGCAGCTTCTTGGCAAGGATGCCTAGAGAGAGGTGGGAAATATCTAGAAATTGTTTTTCTGTCTAGCAGCTCATAGAAGCACCAAATTCAGCCTCTAAATCAGGGCTGTCAAACTCGTGGGCCGGATGCGTCACGTGTAGTTCATGCCCACACCCTGTTTATCAAAGGGGGGAAAAGTCCTGATATGTCACGTGACACTGCCGTGATGATGTGAGTTTGACACCCCTGTTCTAAATGAAAAGGTCAGAAGAAGTTAAGCTGCAGTATTAAGATTTTTTTTTGTTGCACTAGAAGGTAATTATATACCTTCTGGTAGATAATGTATTTGGCACATAAATCCAATAAATAAATAAATTTGGGGCCATAATTGTCATATGGCTTCCAAATATGTGCATATAAAAACCTACAACCATTAGAAGATGTATAATCCAGCTTTTTAAGGAACCTGTTTTTGGTTCCTCAATAAATTTCCAAGTCAGCCCTTCTAGCTGAAACTGAAGTGGTTCCTATTAAAACTGCCCAAAAGGACATGCTAGTTATTGGCTCAAGCAAATTTTCAACTCTGGTTGTCTGACTTCCTTATTTCTTTAAGACAAATTCCCGGCTTCTTGGCAAAAATTACTTGGGGCAGCCCTAAGTCTTTATGATTTCTCCAGATGTATTGGGTCCAATGGGATTCGATCAGGCCAAAGCATATTTCAAGCAACTTGCCAGAGAGGAGCACCAGCGTACCTACCATCGCTGTCCTAATGTCCCCATGTATTCATAAAATATATTCATAAAATATGTATTCATAAAATATCATGTACTCATAACCATGCTTGTACATATTATATATTCACAATCATGTTTGCTCTTTGTCTGTAATCTTATACATGCTTGACAAAATAAATAAATAAATAAATAAATAAAATAAAAATATGGCCCTGTAAAGTGATCTTAGTCAGGCTCCACCATATAGTAATTCAGTGAACACTCACAAAAAAGTGTCATTCCTACACATTACACCAGGGGTCCCCAGTACAGGTCTGTGGACTGGCACCAGGCCATGGCCTGCCAGGTACCAGAATTCTTATCAGTTTCACCAGCTTTACTTTCTAAGGGCCCATCATCAGAATCCATTGGTGGGCTTCTTTAAAAGCACCCATTTGTTACACCAGCCACCAGGAAGGAGTTCTTTTCTGCAGGTGGCCAGAAGGTTGAAACTTGTGGCTGGAAGATAGGAAGTTTCTTGCTACAGTGCATAGTAGTCATCTGGAGTAGAGACATTTATCTACAATGAAATGAAGTGCTGTTTGTAGCATCTGAAGTTGGAAAACACTTAGCTTGACAAAAGAAGAGGGGGGAGAGAGTCTGGATGCAGAGAAGCAGGACTTGAAGAGCCCAGTGGCCTTGTTCATTTACTGTAGCGATGTATAAATAGCAATCAGCACCTTAAATAATTAACCCTGGAAGCAAATTGTTAACAGATGTAGCTTGCGAAGCAGAGGTGTTTCATGAAATGCTTGTCACTGTCTTCTGTAAAGCATTTTATACTGGAATATAATTCTAATTACCCGTAATAGCTCTAGAATTCTCAGGAGGGCTGTGAAAATATTTACAGACTCCTCACATCTTGGACATAAACTGTTTCAATTCCCACCCTCCAAACGGCTCTTTAGAGCAACCAGAACAACCAGACACAAGAACAGTTTTTTCCTGAACGCCGTCACTCTATTAAACAAATAATTCCCTCAACACTGTCAAACTATTTACTAAGTCTGCACTAATATTAATCTTCTCATTGTTTGTATCACCCATCTCCTTCCACTAATGACTGCAACTTTGTTGCTTGTATCCTTATGATTTATATTGACTGCTTCCTAATATGATTTGATTGCTTATTGTACCCTATTACTATCACTAAGTGTTGTACCTTATGATTCTTGACGAACGTATCTTTTCTTTTATGTACACTGAGAGCACATGCACCAAAGACAAATTCCTTGTGTGTCCAATCACACTTGGCCAA
>JANHFT010003917.1:77799-89776 GCA_032467955.1 Pseudoxenodon macrops
CCCGGTTGGGCAGAGGTTCGACGGTCTCCGGGAGCTCTCCAGAGACCGTCTGCTCGCCTCGGCTGGCCACGCCTTCTTTCAATCCTGTCAACTTTGAAGCAGTCCGAAAGTATCAAGTGGTCTCTCCAGAAGTCCTGATAAAAGAGTCCTCTGCCTCTTGAACTATAGCAGCTCCTAGAGTAATAAAAGAAAAATCCCCCTATCTTCTTCCACTCCATAGAAAAGAGACAAAATAAATTGATAGATCCTCATATTTTCAATAAAATTTATGTAACTTTATTGAACCATTATTTTACAACCTGAGTTATCAAAAGAGAATATTTTGTCCCTCTTCTAGCCATGACAAAATGTTATTGATCTTGCATATACATTTCCATTGAAAGTAAATATCATAGCATAGCATCGTAGTTTTACAGCCACATGCATTTCCCAACAGCTACAATCATGACTGTAGATTGCATTGTAGTTTGCTCTGCATATGTGTGTGAGAAGGAACAATGGATTGTTTGTCCCCAAGGGCTGGAAACTTAGGGAGTCAATAATGTGATACACACTGCTAAACAAGCAGGGACAATAAAGCTGGATTTATTAGGGAGCCTTGAACTGAAGAAGCAGAAAGTAGGGTGACTCAACCATTCCAAAAACTTCTAAGTTGCAATATTTAAGTTTTATAAGTTTAGCTGTTCAGAAGCTAACTAAAAAGAAAAATCAACTTAGACACTAAAGGAAGATAACATTGTGGGAATACGTCAGAACAGTAGACATGTGTTCACATGTGTACACATGTGTACTTGTGTACTGTGATGAACCTATCTCAGATATTACTTACATTATATTACAACATGATATATAACAGGGATTTGAAATTCAAAATATATATATAACAGACTGAGAAATTTGGTCTAATGATGCAATCGTAAAGTAATATATTAGAAAGCAAACTGTATTCAACAAAATGGAGGATGCTGCCCTAACCACCACCAGCACCCTTGGTTTAATTCTATGGGATCAGACTTGCAAAAAAGTTGATCTGAAGGCCTGGGGCAGCCTTCCCTGCTTTCTTTTTCCCTGATATGTTATATTAATTTTTTTCTTGAGATTCAATAAGTAATAACCCCATATATCTGGCAGGCATGATGAAAGAAGGCTGAACTCGTGTTATACTAAAGAAGTAAACAACAATTCAGATTTGAAGTATATAGCAGCAGGAAAAGGTACATTTGATTTATGTCAACAGGTGCAATGCACGTACCCACTACAGTTTCCAACTCACCATCTCCCCTTAAAATTTTGGATCATTGCATGGTCCCCTATTATGTATTCCAATGTTAGACTGCTATTATCATACTATTTTTCTGAGGACACAGATGAATACATTGGTACCCTGAGTTTATATATATCTTTGGAATTAATTCATTTGCTTATAGATTTTAAGACTGCCAGGGGTCTTTCCAAATCCACATGGCATTTTCAAAGTGTGAGAAGTGTCAGCAGGATTTTAGAAACCAGGGAAGATTTACAAAGTCTGAATTAAGCAGAGTGTTCTTGTTACATAAAACTCATCCTCACAGTAGATTTTGGCATTGAGTGACTAAATCGGAATTAATTAAAGTTTCAGCTGTTTTTAAACTTCAAATGCAAAAAAAAAAACCCCAGGAACTTACAGAAATGATATACATTTCTGGGAACTCCCTGGAACATTTGAATGTGTAATAATTACGAATGAAGGCAAAAATATATGTCACAGGATAATGTTGCAGGATGCAATCTGGGTCAGTCACTGGGATCAGAGCAGAGGTGGGTTCCTACTGGTCTAACCAGTTCTTTAGAACCGTTAGTAACTTGGCGATAACATCACGGAGTCGGTTCCTTCAGTTTCTCCACGGGTGCCACCATTTTGGATTTTTTATTGCTTCACGCGTGCGTGCGAGTGCGACCCCAAGCAAACCAGCAGAAAAATGATTGACAATCCACCCCTGGACCAGAGATTTAGTCTTTTGAGCTTTCGGACTCAGTCCAAAGCCTCAGAAGACTAAACCTTTGGTCCAGTGACTGACCCAGATTGGATCCTGTGTAATAATCCTTTAAAATAGGTATCATAAAATTTATTTACAAGTATTCTACCTTATGAAAAAGGCACTATCAATTAAAATGAAAATGTCCACACTTTGTATGTTTAAATATATCGATCAAACATTTAATGTTTTCAAAACAATTTCCAAAAATCAGAGAACCAAATTAAAAAAGGACTGTAGTAAAATAAAAGGCAAATACATTAAAAAACCCTAGGAAAATAAAAATATTTTACTGATGTTTAGAAAAATTACAACATTGGCACTAGTAAGCCCCATTAAAGGGCATATTTCAAGAAGTGTTTCATGGATAGACTATTATATCTGAAACAGTGTAATCTACTGTAATCCTGAATTGTTGCCACCAACTTCCCCTGATATAAAATACACTAGGTACTTGAGAAACAAGTCCCAAAGATAAATTTGCTGCGGAATTAGAAGATAAACTTATTTTATAACTTTAATAATTTTTTTGAAGAACATAAAAAAATAAAACTAAGAAACATAAGTAATCAGAAATAAGGATAAGCAGAAAGAAGCAATAAAGAGAAAGATAGAGGACAGGAGTAAAGAAAATAAGATCTAAAAGGAAAAAGTCAAAACGAAAGTCCAACATCTTTTACAAAAAAATGAGTAAAGCTTAGTTTAGATCTATAGATCTATAGATCTATATTATATTATAGTATCCATTTTAAAATAGTCAATAATGTTTCCAATCATCGAATCCACTTTTTTTACTATTTCTTGCAAAAACTCCACAAAAAGTTTCCATTTCCAAAATTAATTGATTTCTTTGCTCTAATAAAGTCATTAATATTGCCTTCTCTGTCATTGTTGTGAGGTAAACTTATTTTAAACATATAATTAAAGTGGCCTTTAGGAATGCTTATATTGTATTGTTAGGGTGGCTATTGTTTTTGCCTTTTATTCTGTCCAGGCAACAATTTCACTGGGCAGATTAAAAACAGAAGGAAAATTAAACTAATATATTCTGAAAGAAAACAAATAGTGGCATCTATTTGATCTCCTTCCTGTGTCAGAAAGCTCTTTATGCTCATGTAGGCTTCCATTGGTGGAAGAGATATGTTTTCCCCATAGAAGAAGATCAAGTGAAACAATATTAGAAATGGGTACAGGTAATGAAGAGGATGCAGAAAATAGTTCTTTCCTCCTTATTCCACAAAGGAAAGCCTTTGGTGGTATAAATGCCTGTTTATAATGCCATTTTAGTTATATATTGCACATTTTATTTAAAATATTTATATCACACTGTTAAAATCATGATTTTTGATGCGGTTCATAGTGCAGATGTAAAAAGAGGCAATATAGAAAAATTCATAATACGTTAAAAAGAACAGAATTTCCAAAAGCTTATATTTAATTAAAATTAAATGTAATTAATTAAAGGTGACAGCAGCAGAAAATCCAGTTTAAAATGGTAATACCTTCAGCATGCCAAAAGGAGTTCCTTAGTGGGGGATGCAGAAAAGACAGTGCTTCTGAATCATTAATATTCAATGTAATTTTGTCACTTCTGTCTGTTACTTGCCACGTTTGTTAATTGCTCCCAAGGTTGAAATCTGGCTTTTAAAACATCTGAGAACACACAACAGGAGATTAACTTGGAACTTAAGCAAATATCAAAATGAAGCTTACGTGCTGACAAATTCATGATGCAGGTATATATTAATAACGTTAAGATAATAACATATGAATTGTATTAGTTTTATTATAATATAAATATAGGACTAGGAAAAGTGCTATATTGAAAATTAATTATTGTTTTTAGTACTTGGCAAATGAGAGGTAATACCGCTGTAGCTAGTCATAATCAAGACACTTGGGGATTATACTTGAAACACAAATATTAGCTTGGCATTCAAGATACATCAGTTTTTACATTATAATGAAGTACTGAAGAGATGATGCAGTCTCTATATTTATATCACAGAATTTCCATTACCCACCAAATAAATGTATTATAGTTGTCTTATTTACCATGCAAAGCACAGTAAACCAATTTTACAATGTGTGTCATCAATTCAGAAGCATATAAAATGTACAGAGAGACAAATGGTATATGAAGGTATTTTGAAAGAGAATTTGTGACTATTACTCAAGAATATCTTGATTTCTGATTCTATAAATTAAATTGCTCTTGTTATAGGGTAACACATAAATAGATCTCTACGTTCAATATACAAAGTAAGTGGTTTGCAAGGGGCAGCAGCTGGCTGCCCATCATTCCTTTATATTTGCACAGTCAGATTTTATTTATTTGTTTGTTTGTTTAACTTATTTATTTAATTTATTAAATGTATATGCTACCCATCTAACTTATCAGGAGACTCTGACTATAAAGCCTTAGTAATACCACATCTAGAGTACTGCATCCAGTTTTGGTCACCACAATATAAAAAAGATGTTGAGACTCTAGAAAAAGTGCAGAGGAGAGCAACCAGGATGATTAGGGGGCTGGAAACCAAAACATATGAAGAACAGTTAAAGGAATTGGACATGGCTAGTCTAGTTAAGAGAAGTACCAGGGAAGATATGATAGCAGTGTTCCAATATTTGAGGGGCTGCCACAGAGAGGAAGGAGTCAAGTTATTTTCCAAAGCACCTGAAGGCCAGACAAGGAATAATGGATGAAAACTGATCAAGGAGAGATTCATCTTAGAAATAAGGAGGAACTTTCTGACAGTGTGAACAATTAACCAATGGAACAGCTTGCCTTTGGAAGTTGTGGGAGTTTCATCACTTGTGACTTTCAAGAAGAGATTGGATTGCCCTTCGTCAGAAGTAGTGTAGGATTTCCTGCTTGAGCGTGGGATTGGATTCTCTTAATCTGTTAAATCTGTTAAGGTCAAGGGAATGGATGGCATGAGGATCTCTTACCCCATCAAGACATCCTGATGGGGAGAGCCAAATGGCAACTGGCAAAACCAGATTTTAAGACCTTTCTGAAAGGCTGAAGTGTGGGAACCGATCTCACCAATGAGTAGAATGTTCCACAGGGTGCGGGCCACAGCAGAAAAGGCTCTTCTCCTCAATACCTGAAATTCCTGAATGGGCTGAGGCCACATCAAGCTCCTTCCATTGGAACTAGTGGGATTGGTTAATCCCAGTGGGTAAAATGGTTCCTCAAATACCCTGTATCCGTGTCATAAAGGGTTTTAAAGGTAATGGCCAACACCTTGAACTGGACTAGGAAGCAAACTGGCAACCAATGCAGCTTGTGCTACAACAGTGTTATATCTGCCATCCTAGGGGTCTCCAGAACTTTCTGTGCTGCTGCATTTTTGCACTGGCTGCAACTTCTGAATACTCTTCAATGGTAGCTCCAGTATAGCACGTTGCAGTAATCCAACTGAGAGATTATTAGGGCCTAAGTGACTGTGTGCTACACTTGCTATACATTAGTTTTCAGTGACTATGTGAGACCTAAGTCACATTTTTTCTGTTAATGATGATGTATTAGAGTAAAATTGTGTCCTCTTGGAAAGATTGTGTCCTCTTGGAAAACCTCTGTTGTGTTTGTCTGAATATTATTTTAGGCAATGATTTCAAGTACTTCCACTTTTAGTTAATTAGTTTCTCAATATAGAGTTTATTATTCATCTCATCTGATTTGCTCAACCGATTTAATATAGTCATTATGATGCATAAAGAAATTGACACCAATATTGATTTTTTTTTTACTCTTTAGCCTCAGTATACTCAGGTATAATTCTAAAAAGTTTGCGACAATTTCTGTCATTATAATAATTTCAATCCCAAATAAACATTATTCTTTCCAGCCACTGTAGATTAAAATGACACCCCCTTTTCTAACATTGACCTCTCAAAGCAAATTCATCTTGCTAACAAATCTTTACTTCTTTTGGTTTCTATTTTAAACTCATGGCCAATATTATTTTCTTCATCCTGTGCTCAAACTGCCTGAAATAGACTTTTCTTTTTAAATCAAATAATCTTCGGCGATATAGCCTGTACTACATGACAAATATCTGATGGTAGAAGCAGTAATTTGGAAAATTGGGTAGAATGGGACATGAGGGTATTTCTTTCAGCTAAATACATAAAAGAGAACTATTTTCACATTATTAAAGGCTTTTCCTTTAGTTGAAATCTCTGGCTGCTGGTGAGCTTAACCATACTTCTTTCCCAATGAAGTACAGGCAGCTGGTGTTTCAAGTGGTACCCTTTTGTGCAAGCTCAGCATATCCCAAATTTTTTTTCTAGTAGCTAAAAGTAATTCCCCAGGAACATTCATACTTCATGTACTTGGTATTGATATTGGTCAATTGTGCCTATTTGGCTTTCTGTCTATAACATGTGTTTGACATCTTGTACTGTTTGCAAGATTTGTGGCTGATTCTACCTCCTCATGTCATTCCCATGTATGAACTAAAAGCACATCTACATGATACAGGATGTCTGCAACCTTTGCTCCAGGCACGCGACTTATCAAGTAATCAATATGCTTCTCACAAACAAGTCTGTCACCTCCTATCTTCCTAAATAAAGAGCTCTCCATCTAGTGCAAAATGAGGAATAATATCATTATTCGTTTGAAAACGTGGCCTAGAGATTGGTGCAGGTTATGCTTTTTTCCCCAAAAAAACAAAACAAAACAAAAAACCACTTTGAGCTTCCAGCTGGGGGGAAAAAAAGAAATCTGCTTGAAAAATAAACAAGCAAATGTTTTAATGCTTCTTGTTTTTTTAAAACCATGTATCGTTCGATTCGTGTAGCTTCACTGTATTCCAGTTGTGCCCTGCATACTGTGCAAAAGTGACCTGTTCATCTGATTAATGGCCGGCACTGATCATGGTAAGCATAGTTCCATCTGGTTGTCATGGTGGCAGAAACTCACAGCCTGACCTCAGTGGTCAAACGATAAAGCATTTAAGAAGCTCTGCCTGCCTGCCTATTTGGAAAATGAAATAGAGAAAACAAAAAGATGTTGAGAACAAATTAAATTAAACTGGATTATTCCAGTATAATGCTATCCCTGGGGTTAGCCATGTTCTAAAATGTTCTTCGGTAAAGGCAAGGTACCCTCTAGCATATTATGGCATCGACTGGTATTTTAGTTTTATTTATTAATTTATAAAAATGCATTCATTGTAGATGTGAAACGTGCCTAGCACTGCTGACTTTGCATTGATCTGATATGAAAAAAGTTATAAACCCAGGTCACCTAATCCAACCTGCTCCCGTTCTAAAAATCATCATAAGGAAGGGAGACCTAGCATTTGCGGTAAATCTCACAAGAAGATGAGCATGAAAGGTCCATTAGGCCTTTTATGCTTCTTGGAGCATTTGCTTGAGATAGGATTCATTGGGGGGGGGGAGAAACTACATTTCATAATTATTGATTGGATAATGAACACTCAGACTGAGGATATTCTCTTTAAGACATAAGCCAGATCATTACTGAGGTTGTGATACTAGCTATGAGGCAGACCTGAACAAGTTGAATTAATGTGGAAGATGCCATTAAGTTAGGTAGTCTTGGCCATTGCTCATATTGAGATTGTTGGTGAAAAGATAACTTCATACTTTATGTCTTTGTGGCGCAGTGGTTAGAATGCAGTATTGCAGGCTATTTCTGCTGACTGCCATCCTTCTGAGGTAGGCAAAATGAGGACCCAGATTGTCTGAGGGAAAGAAGGGAATAGGATAGGGGAGGATTCTGGGATTAAGGCTGAGGGAGAGAAGGGGGATAGGATAGGATAGGCTTCTGTGTGGCAAGCCTGAGGGAGAGAAGGGGATAGGATAGGGGAGGATTCTGTGGATCAAGGCTGAGGGAGAGAACGGGATAGGATAGGATACATTTCTGTTGGGCAAGGCTGAGGGGATAGGACAGGATAGGCTTCTGTGGGACAAGGCTGAGGGAGAGAAGGAGAGAGGATTAACTACTCATTAATTTTCAAGCCTGGTCACATAGTTTTGTAGCGGAGCACGGGTATTCAGCTAGTATGGAATATTCCAACAATATAATTGCCATATATTCCAGGGGGAAACTGAAAGGATCAACATTGCAGGATGTTTTATAAAGCTATTATCAAAATAAATGATAACAGAAAAATTAGGAAAGGTAGATGAAAGTATAACAAGTGGAAAAAATGCCAAATAAGCAAGGCAGGTAGATCTTCTGATGTTCATATTTGTTCAAACAAAAATAAGGCAGCAGTCATGTTAATTCCTCTTCATTCTAGCATTTTTAATTAAATGCCACAAAGAATTAAGATACATTTGAACTTTTGTCATAGCAGAACAAATAACGGAATGAGCACAATAAATATCCTTTCAAACTACAGCATTGTACCCCTTCCATTGACAGTTCCTATTATATCAGCAGAATAAATACTAGAGGGGGTGGGGTAGATGAAAATACACACACAAGGATAGCAGCACGCAAATCCTGGGGCTAACATTTGTATTATATGTTACATGCATCATCATTTTGCAATATTAATATTTGATGTCAGTAACCACAAGGGGGGAAAAACTTTTTAGTAGTTATGTCTCATTTGGGAGATCATTCTCTCACCCTTTTTGGTAAATATTTTAGACTTGCTGAATATTCTTTTGTTGCTGATTTTATTGTGATTTTACCGGTTGTTTTTACTGGTATAATGCTTCTGTTTATGAGTACCAAGAGAACAAAATATACTTAGCACAAAGCACTTTCATTAAGCAGCTTAACAATCTTCAATAATTCACTGGCTTCGTTGCAACATAAAATCAGCTGCAATGATATTTCTTTATTTCAGAGAGCCAAGCTAAGGTGTTATTATATAACTTGAGTTGTTGTCTTTATGTATTTGTCCATTTACTCATGCTTACATTTCTCTACACTTTGAAAGCAAATTCCAAGGAAAATAACAAGATAACAACACAAAAACAACCATACAATGCCTTAAACGTATCCATAAACCAAGCAAAGGAAGAAGAAAGAAGAAGAGGAGGAGAAAAGTATGCAGTCATTTGATATACAGACCATTGAAATTTCTCATAGGTGTCCAAGAAAACAAGTTGATGCTTCCCAGGAATCACGATTTCAATAACAGAGAAATGGGGTGTATTTCAGGATCCACCACAGAAAATATCTTGTCTCATGTAACCACATGATGTGCTCTTTCTGATTGCGGGATATGTGTTGCATATAAAACCATCATTAAAGTATATCCAGGCAAAGTCACCAATGTTCATCCACACAGCACTCTGCCATCAAAGAAAAGTTTTCAGTGCACACGAAAAAGGCTTCAATCCTGCAGTCCCTCCTGCTAGCTTGATTTCTTTCTTTTTTCTTTTCTACTTCCTGCAGGTCCCTTGATTCCAGTGCCTTCCTCAAAACCCACATCTCTGGAATAGTATTCACTACAGATTAGATTGGCTCGTTTTCCTGACTTTTCAAAAACAAGATCCAGATGTTTTGATATGCCTTCAAGGCTTGATGTCTTGTTCTCCACTGCAAGAGAATTTTACTTTGAAAGTGGTTGCTGTGGGGAATATTTTGGTTTTTATTTTTATATATTAGTTTTTATCTGATTATTGTATTTGGGCATTTAGCAGCTCAGAGTCCATTGTGGTTGGAATAGCAAAAATGCCCAAGCGAACAAACACATCTGTTATCAATGCTACTCTATTTCTTAGAAAATGAGTTTCCTTATTGATGCTAAAAATATCTGTCATCTATTTTATTGATTTTCTTATAAAATTCATGGACACTAGGCAAAGATAATACATACACTGAAGTAAGTCTTTTGATCTATAACCACCATATTAATTATGGTATTATGGCAATTATATGTCCACAACTCAATAGTAATATCACTTGATTAGAAGCTTATATATATATATAATATTTATTTATTTATTTATATATATAAATAATATAAATTATATATGTATATATATTTATTTATTTATATTTGAGTGCATTTTTAATCCATTGAGGGCTAATGTGTTCCAGAAAGCACTACTATTGACCATAATGTTTTATGCATGATTCTGAAGCTATTTAAAACCACAAAGAGTAATTGAGTTGGACAAGTCTGGGAATTTAAATTGCACAGTATATTCCTCTGAGGCTATTTCTCTGTTTTGAAATCAAGACATTTTCAAATAAATAATAACAATTTTGATATCTCACCCATATATTAAAGAGTAAGTTCTATTCAACACCATCAACTTGCTGCCATTAAAAAAAACCCACCAATATATTGGATTTCTCCTAATGGCTGGATAACATCAACACAGCACACAAGTCAACTAAAGCCCTTCAAAACATCCTAAGCAACAAAAGGACCAACAACCCCAGAAGAAGAAAAACAAGAGTTATCCACAACATACAATGTAAGGACTGCAACAACCACTATGTAGGACAAACAGGCAGAAGACTGGCAGAATACATCCAAGAATATCAACTAGCACTCAGAAGACATGATGAAAATTCTTTAATTTCACAACTATAGACAAATTTAATCATAGTTTCAATTGGGAAAATGTGATGATTCTCGACCAAGCCAAGTTAAAAAATGCCAGGGACAAATCAGCCATCAATTGGTACGTAGAAACTAACAACATCTATAACTATGCAAAAGCAACTATCATCCAGCCCAAAAAGGAACAGAAAGATCCAAGCACCTTCCCATCAGCAATCAGCACCTAGATCAGCATAGATGAACTCCAAGACCAATAATCAAGTAAACAATACCCCAATCAAGAAACTGCCAAAAGCAAACAGCCCAACCAAAGACTCTTTTAAGACCATCCCCACCAACACTGACAGACAAGCCACTAGATATACTGTAAACGGACAGCAAACTGTACTCCTTACTAGCACTGATGATGTTACCTAGTTTGGGTAATGAAACATCTGCAAGAAAACAACCCAACTCAGAAAACACCAAACACCTCATGGTAGATTAAAAAAAATTAATCGTTGACAAGTTCAGGTATAGGTCAGTAGCTGCTATAAACCAAGATTTGGCTGAGGGAATAACCATTGGACTACTGTACATTAAAATGCAGATTTTTCCATGTTGACAGGTTTAGTGGATATGCATCAATTTTGCTAAGAGCCTGGGATAAATCTGCCAAATAGAGATTGATCAGTGAAGGAACAAGCACATATCCTTCCCTGATTGCCCTGTGGAGCAAAACAACATTAGAGAGATGGCCCTTTATATTGCAGTGCACCTGAGCTGAAGTTTTAAAATATCATGCTTTTAATAAAACCCACAGGTAATGGTCAGTTAACAGATGCTCTGGTTTGGACTTTGTAAAGATGGAATTGAATATGTTTATGTGCTGCCAGGTTTAATCTGAGAATCTCTAAAAGCAAAAACACGGTTGAAATCAAAACAAGTGCACAACCCAAAAAAGTTGCTGGCAGAAAGTGTTACGTACCCACGTATGGAGACAAATTTGCATACCCACCGCTGACTGGCTAAGCAAGCGGTGGGAGAAATAAACCGCTGTCAGTAGTCGGCGGCTGTTTGGGAAACCCTTATAAGCGGTTTCCCTGCAGCCTGCTGGCAGATCGTATTGCCTCCCCTAAGGATCCAATAAAGCTAGCTGACTGTTACTGTGTCTCGCTCCTTCTTTCCTGCGTGAACCAACACTGGCGATGAAGGTGGGATCCCAGTAGAAGGACAACAGAACAAAGGCACCTTGTTCCATCTGCGGCCATTTTTGAAGTGACCAACCGCTCTGGCCAAACCCTAGGATGGGAGCCAACACTTCACCCCCTCCGTCAATCTTTGATCCAGCCACCGAAGAATGGCACACGTATATGGGATGCTTCCAAATGTTCATGGAAGCCAACAATTTTCAGGATCTCCACGACAACAGGAAGAGGCCTCTATTACTAACATGCTGTGGGCCAA
>JANHFT010003917.1:89876-101337 GCA_032467955.1 Pseudoxenodon macrops
ATTTGTATGCTTTTGTTATAAGTTTTTCTTCTTTGCCTGTCAATATTATATCCAATTGTTGTGGTAACCCTTGAATTCCATATTCTTCCATATCTCTTCTATATCTTGACTGCGTCTGTAAATATGGCCACCAATCTATGATTATACCCTGTTCTTTTAATTCCTGATTTGTTTTGAGATTCCCCTGACTTTCTAATAATTCTTTATATCTTACTAACCAAAGTTTTAACCAGTTTAGAACTTCTAAAGTAGTTGGAATGTGGGAATGAGCTTGAGAGACAGGTGGGAGTGCCATAGACTGGACAACTGGGCATATAAAAGATATCTCAATCCACAAAAGGAGGGAAGAAGTGGAAACATTTCAGACAGAACACTCTCTAGTTTTCCAGAGAGTAAAAGGAAAGGATAGCACTTAGACTTATATACTGCTTCATACTGCTTTACAGCCTTCTCTAAGCAGTTTACAGAGTCAGCATATTGCCCCCAACAATCTGGATCCTCATTTTACCCACCTCGGAAGGAAGGAAGGCTGAGTCAACCTTGAGCCAGTGAGACCCAAACCACCAAACTGCTGGCAGTTGAGGATCAGCAGAAATAGCCTGCAGTGCTGCATTCTAACCATTGTGCCACCGCGGCTCTTTAATTAACACATAATGTAAAATAAAATATAAAATAAAATATATTCCAAATAGTTTCATAATTTAATTGTAGTAATAATTTCTTGAAGTGAAAGACATAAGCGGTGGGAGGATTTGATCCTATAATAAAAATTGTATGGCAATCTCATATTCTTAAAAATACCCTCCATCTTAGCATTTTTAATAAAAAATGGAGCTCTATAATTTAGAATAAAACTGAAAAATGTTTTGATGCACCCAGAATTTGCATACACCTGTCCTTTTTTGTATCCCAAAGATATAGTATAATATTATGCTCTAGCACTGTAGTGTTTTTTAACTTTGAAAGGAGAAATGTGAACTGGGTAAGCTTGGGGCCTCCAAAATAGATTTTTTTAAATTACATTGTTAGAAATAATGACACAAGGAAAGGAGCAGAGGTTTTCTATGATACTGACCTTTATAGTCAAACACATTAAATATAATAGAACTGTGCAACACTTCCTTCAAAGAGGAAAAGGTGCTTGGAACTTCTGGGAGATACACAGTGAATTGAATATACTTTCAAGATATTGGAGGTAACAACCTTGGGGAAAAAAATAAAATAAAAATGGTGAGTTGACTGGTTTTTGGGGGGCCTGTCTAGACAAGGTGCAGACAGGAGATCGCCCACATGTACTTTGGATGGCTGCTCCTTGTAAAGAGACTGTAGGACAGTAGTCACGCAGGTAGTGCCAGGAAATGAAGGGATCTGCCATTATGTTCACAACCACAGCAGAATTTGCTAAAGGACACTAGGTTTGCTAACTTTGCTTTACAATCACTTTTGGCTATAACTTAAAGTTATTGGAAATGTTTAAAACAAGTGAATCTATCTTCATTCATGAAAAAAAGGAAAAATAACGATAAATTTAGGAATTTAAAGAATTGAAAATAAAGGGCAAAAAGTTAAATAAGGTTTTAATTTAAAAAGCTATAAACGAATTAAGGCTCCACACAAATTTGGAATATTGACACATTTACTATATGATTTTGGAAATAATTGTATAAAATGAACAAGATGATGCTTTATGGATTTGTCTATAGATAAGAAATGAGGTATGGGATGAAGAGATTATTGGTTGTAAATTAAGAGGGGGTGAAGTGTTACAAAAATATACTTCTTGTGATGAAGGTTCAAAGTCACTACTTTATTTCGCCCCCCCCCTCTTTTTTCACTACATTCTTGCTTTTTCCTTTTTTCCTTCTATTTTTCCTTCTCTTTTGCACCTTTGATTCTTTGTTCTATTTTTCTTTCTTTCTTTAGCTGTATTTGATTGTTTTTAATGTAAAAAAAATATTTCAAAATAAAATAGGTTGAGTACAGTGACTCCGCAGACTAAGATAGTTCAAGTCTAGTTCAGTTCTTGGTAAGTTCAGACAGTACAGAAATGGTTCTGCCTGCCAAGGAATGGGCATGAGTGCATCCATTTGCCCCTTTTGGGATGTTTTGTATTTCCCAATCTAACCTACAGTTTTGGGATTCCCTGGTAGTTTCCTATCCTTATGTTCAGCAGGTTGAACTTTCTTAGTTTCTAAATCCAGACAAACTCTGTCAGGTGTTGCCTTTTACTGAGGCTAGCAGTTTAAGCAGAGAGGAAAAAAATACCAAAGAATCTCAGATGCAAGCATAGGTTAGTTGGATGTCTCAGTTGACTCAGGGAATCTCCACAAATCATAACTCAAAAATGTCTTCCTAACAATGCTTTAAGGATATCACTACACGACACAGTTTTCCTTATCCTCAAATTTCTGCAAAACAAACTGCTTGACAGACCCCTATAAAAACGGGGAGCCCTACAGAGTGAGCAGATGGCTATCACATTCTGATAGCTCAAGCAGTGAGTTTAGCCAATCAGGGGGAATCTTTTTCTCACCAGCAGGGAAATTCACCAATCACTATACTCTACCTTGCCCTGTGGGAAGTGTCACTTGGCCACCTCATTAACAAGGCTAACCCTAACCCTTTGCATTGGCATACTTTGTGCCTCCTCGTGAACTACTAGAGGGAAGCAAATTAAATGGGCAAGGAGTAAGGTCAAAGGACTTAGTAACCTAAGCAAAAAGAAAGGGCAACCACAAATCAGAAAGAAAAGGAAGTCCTTTACCAAGATAAGTTGAAAAATCATAAAGCCACCTTATTATGTAGCTCGGTTTGCATAAGGTAGTTATCCATGGTTGGTAGTTTTATTGTAAAGATCTGTATGCTCTCTGATTTAGCAAACTCTAGGTTGGGCACAATATTAAAAACAATAAAACAATAATAACATTTCTAGCACAACCCTCACATGTGTTATCGTACACAATTAAAAATCTTACTGCTGAGGAAAGGATAGTTTTCACTACTTTTCTGAAGGAGAGCAAGGTAAGGGCTAATTAGACTTGAGGGGAACAAGCAAACCCACAGGGAGGGTGTTGTTACAATAAAGATCACCCTCCAAGTTGACATGTCCCAGTTCAAGGAACTGGGATACACAACTTCCTTTTCTAGTGAGATCATGTTGGGTGGTGTGATGAGAATATGTATTACATTTCACCATAGGTGGGATGTTTCTACCTCAAGAAGACCTTTATTGACGTGACTTGATTTGCATGGCCACCCATCTCAGAGCACAATTCTAGGCAGATGACAACAATATTACCTATCCCCAACAGTAAAAACCATAAAACCAAAGACAAAAACCCAGTGCCTCAGCCATCCACCTGCGATATTCCCAACAAATTACTCAGAGGGCAGGTTCCCATCTCACTCTACCCCATTGCCTGAGGGAAGAGCCAAGTCTAAATGGCCCTCCTGAAGGCTAAAAGGTTGGAGGCCTACCATATTGCCTTAGGAAAGGATGCTCCACAGATCAAAGATCCCTACAGAAAAGCCTCCATTCTGAAGGTGGCAGAGACTCAAACCATATATGGCTGCATTAGTAATGAATGATTGTACTGTGAACCGCTTAGAGAGGGATGTGAAGCAGTATATAAGTCTAAGTACTATTGCTATATGGCAACTAGTGTAACTTTCACAAAATGGGAGCTCTGTTTTCCTAAGCTGAGCCAGTTACTCTGTAGTTTATTTTACTAAATGATCTAGGTTTGTATATGCCATAAACTAACCGATCATAACCTTAATCGTAATATGATCATAACCTTAAACCCAAATTAACTATGAAGACTGGGGTTCCATAACACACTAAGCTAAAAAGTAGTTAACCAGTTCATTTGCATGAGCACAGCCTCTGTTTCTAAGAAAAAAAGCAGTGTAAAACCACACAGACAACTGAAAGCTTCCCTAAATAGCTTCTTTATTCTGATTACTTCCAGCTGTGGACTATACTATTATCAGACAATCTCAAATTTTCTAGCAAGTGATAAGAATTATAGTATTTTATAAGGCTAACACATTTTATTATCAGGCATCAACTTTTGTGAAGAATTATATTAAGATCAAATGCTTCCTAGAAAAGAAAAAAATATTGGGACAAAGCTATACTGAACATTGTAGTTAGATTAGTTAATGGTTAATTAAAAGTGCACAAATGAACAAATAGATATCATTTATAGACAAAATACACAGTTTTCCTCAATCTAATTTTCCAGACAGTAAAGCCGACATTTATCTCATGTTATGCCATTAGGTAACTATAATCCAGCCAAGGATTAGGCTGATGAATTTAGTTATCAGATGCATCTTGTGTTTCTTTGGGGTCTTATATTGATTGATTCTCTGTGTGTGATATCTTGAATTGGGAAAATAGCATAACAGTGTATTATATGACATAATACATTTTTGTTACTACCCACGTATGGAGACAAAATTTGCATACCCACCGCTGATTGGCTGAGCAAGCGGCGGGAAAAATTAACCACTGTCAGTGGTTGGCGGCTGTTTGGGAAACCCTTATAAGTGGTTCCCCGGCAGCCTGCCAGCAGATCGTATTGCCTCCAATAAGGGTAGCTGACTGTTACTGTGCCTCGCTCCTTCTTTCTAACCCTGGTGACGAAGGTGGGATACCAGTAGAAGGACAACAGAACAAAGCCACCTCTTGGCGGCCATTTTTGAAGGGACCAACAGCTGCGGCCAAAACCCTAGGATAGCAGCCAACACTTCACTCGCTCCATCGATCTTCGATCCAGCCACCGAAGAATGGCACATGTATATGGGATGCTTCCGAATGTTCATGGAAGCCAACAATTTTCAGGATCTCCCCGACAACAAGAAGAGGGCTCTCTTCCTAACATGCTGCGGGCCAAAGATTTATAAGATGGCCAAAAAGCTGGTGGCACCGATGTTGAGTCCATCTCGTGGCTCACTCTGCAAAACAGTCTCAGCGATCACTACGCGCCAACCAAAACCCTGATGGATAGTAGGAATGAGTTCTACCATTGGCGCCAGCAAGAGGGAAAATCCATAAAGGATTTCGTTGCCCACCTCTGGGAGATTGCTACCAGATGCGAGTTCATCAACCTGGAGGAGATGATGAAGGACCGCATAATCCTGGGAATGTGGGACCTCAACTTACAGAAGAAGTTGCTGATATGGTGGGGAGCCACATTCAAAGACATCGTGGAAAATCATCGGACAACTCTGCGGCAGATGTCCGAAAATCATCCTCCGTCCACCGCACCCATCAGGAACCAGATTGGAGAATGGAGGTTTCCCAATCCGAGGAAGAAGGGGAGGATGAGGGAGTACACAGAGTACACCCCAGCAGGTGGGTAAGCACCAGGGATTATGAGAATAGGCAGACCCATTGTTCGGGCTGCCTGGGGAACCATACCCGGACATTCTGCAATTTTAAGGATGCCATCTTCTGGCAATGCCAAAAACATGGGCACATCGCAGAAGCATGTTGAGCCACTGTCCCAAGCCCCCACCAGCCCAGCCCCTACCAGCCAGGCAACAAATGGGCCCTGGCAGATAAGGGCAGAACTGGCCAGGGGCCCAAGGGGGAGACTCAAAGATGACTACCCACACCAGGATAGCTGGTGGATTTACAACACGACTGTGGGGCACTTGGACAGGGGCCAGGTCATAAAATTCCACGTGACCATGGCCATAGAGGGATGACCCTGCACAATGGAGATAGACACCAGCTCCATTTTTACCATCACGTCCTAGGACAACCTCATGCAAGCCCTACCCAGCATCACCAGGCACCAACTCAAGGCACTGCACATCAAATTAAATGACTTTCAGGGAAGCCCCATACGAGTGCTGGGACGAGCGGAAATGAACCAGAGATTCAAGGGGTTCACAGGTAGGCTGCCACTGACCGTCGTCAAAGGGAGAAGACCAACCTTGCTCAGAGCAGAGCGGCTCAAGCCCCTCAGCATTGGATAACCGGCCTGAATCGGATAAAGACAGACAAGCTAGACCAACTGCTGGAGGAATTCCCGGACGTGTTTAACGGGAGTCTAGGTAAATACAAGGGAAAACCCATATAGTTTAACCTAGACCCCAGCATCACCCCCATTAGACTTAAGTCCCAATGGATTCTGTTTGCACTACAGCCAAAGGTGGACAAGCAACTGGACAAGTTAAATGCCCAAGGGGTCTTAGAGCAGTCAACCACGCCAAATGGGAGACTCCCATTGTCACCCCAATGAAAGCAGATGGCTCCTTATGAATGTGCGCCGACTATAAAGGCACCATAAACAAAGCACTCCAGCCGAACGCATACCCAGTGTCCATTGTGCAACATTTACTGCACTCACTGGGAAAGGGGATGATCTTTGCAAAGCTAGACCTGGCCCAAGCTTACCAGCAACTGCCGGTGGACGCCGCCACCGCAGAAGCACAGACCATTGTCACCCATCGGGGGGCCTTTAAGTGCGACCGCCTCCAATTCGGGGTGAGCGTGGCCCCGGGACTGTTACAGAGCATGATGGAACGGCTACTACAGGGTATCCCTGGAGTGGTCCCATATTTTGACGATGTCCTCATCTCGGGGGCTAGCTCAAAGCCAGGTTCCGTGAGACCGTCAGCTGTTTCCAACAAAGAGGCTTGAAAGTCAAACGGGACAAGTGCAAACTGGGGGTTACCGAAATCAGGTTCCTGGGGTTCCTTAATGATGGTGCAGGCATCCACCCGACTGACGAGAAGGTCAAGTATTACATTAAAAGGCCTTAGAAAACATTAATTCTATGATATATATTGTTGTAGTGACTCAGAGTGCAAAAATATCCATTCAAATCTGAAGGTACTCTCTTAGAAATAGAAGTTATTTTAAATGTTAGTGTAATATGTAGCCCAGATTCAGAATTTCTTCCTGGCTTTCACAAACCCTTATCAGGCACATTTTGAATGAAATTGGCATTACTTTACAAAGTTTCTTTCTTTCTTATACTAGTCAAAATGAAATCATCTATTTTAACTGGCTCATGGCATCCTATTCATTACACCATCCATCACATGGGAACAGAAATGTGTTAAATACAAGAACAAGAAACAGAAATCAGTGTCAATCAGATGGAATAGTGGAATGAACAATAATAAAATAACATTATTGTTCCCAAAATCAGGATGATTTGCTACAGAAATATTATGTATTTGCTTGTTTGGACTTGAAGAGATATATTTTACTTGCTGACTATTATAGTCATTCAGAATTTGCTTAGTCTTCCTTTTACTCTTGAAGTATTGGCATTAAATACATTTTTTGAAGTTAGAATTTAGACCTGAATGTATTCTAATGCTGATCCTTCTAACCAATCATCTTAATGGTTACAGAATATGTCTTTCAGTAGGTTCACTCACATATATCATACTTGCAAAATTAATTGTTATGCTTTTTCCCCTTCCTGTTTTCTGCCTTGAAATTAATCAGTAAACTATTATTGAATTAAATATATTGGTGCATGATAAACTGCTTTAATAGTTCCATATATTAATTTCTTTGTCAACATTATTACAGTCTATCAAGGCACCAGCATCAGATGGATTAAAGTTTGAAACATGATTATAATTCTTCATTATATTTCTTCATTTTGTCACGAACAAGGCTAACATCTCATCAATTTCTCTAATATTACTGTATGATTTGCCCTCAAATTCTTTCAGTCCTGAGATATATAAGAAAAACTTAAAAGTAAGTAATAAGAAACTGCTCTAATATTTTGCTCACAATATTAATGTATTATTCTCACCCAATCATCGGCTGCATACTTAGGTACAAATTCCCTGAACAGCCCTTTCAAATAATATCTAATCATCTAGAAAGGTCACAATTCAATACCAAGGGATCTGCAGATCCTCAAAAAAAAATTTTTTTTTTTACTTTGTTCTTTGGCAGGCAATTTTATAGACTGACATTTTTCTGTATTTGTTAATAAAATCATAGAAATGTTCACTAGAACAAAGGAACTGGGGATCAAATAGAATTTGATCTTACATTTAAAAGATTTTTTTTAAACTTTTTTTTAAAGAGAAGGCCAAATAATTCATTTTAGTTTTGCTTTAACTATCACAAAAATGTTGTTATAGAATGAATAGTGCCGATCCAGATTTTTACCTTCAACATTTGATGTGAAAAGTATCAAAAGGCTGCAATGTGTTGGGTAATTATTTTGTTCATTTCTATATATTGATCTGGCAACTTGGTCAAGAATGGCAGCTGTTCCTGAGCAAATTTCTTCTGTTATTTACCAAATCTGTGAAGCAGAGCTCCTTAGCTCCTTGTTTTAACAGAAATGAGGAAGTATGTATTGGCAACACCCAAAAATGGTTTTCACTCTCAAGAAAAGAAAAAGAAATAATGCCAGTTTTAGAAAAATACTTTTTATATATAAAAAAGAACTTCAGCAGAAATGTCTTTTTTCAATTATTAACTCATCACATTCCTTCTGATGTTCAAAGAACTAAAACTTAGAATTATGATGAAGGATCTTGGTTCAAAAGCAAATGCTGTATGAATTGTCATCATGCTTCCATTGTTGTTGTTTTTATCTCCAGTCTAAGAGATCTTCCTCCTGTGATTTTAAAAAATATATATTATTTTTAAAAAACTAGGATAGCTGTAATTCTCTCTATTCTATTGTTGCAAACCACACAATTCAAATTCCTTCTGCATTTTTCTTTCTCATTCTTCTTCAACAGTTTAAGCCAAGATGGTATCATGCATATGCAATTATAGATGTTTTTTCTGTTTTGCTGTTATGCAATTTAGGAATGCAAAGAATTAATTGCAAGCATGGCATCAATATTTTGTACATATCAATATTTTATTACGGCTGTGCAAATCATGGATATCAGGACAATTTATCATATTGATTTATTTAACATGATGAGACATTGATAACATCAAATGCAGAGACAAGTTGAATATATAATTGATGGATACTGTGACTGCATTTGTTCAGAATCCTTTATCTCACATTCCCCAAGTCAATTCTTCCAGATACCACAACTCAGGAACAAAAAGATTAGAGATAGCCTAACATGGAATTTATATAACTTTTAAGAACAGGGGGGAAATGAATGATATCCTTTCATCCTTGGTCCAATTGAGCAGGAAAGCTGAATGCAGTTATGTTGTAGCTGCAAAGGATTCAGCTATTAACCAACTGGGATTTGATTAGTGTTCCTAGTGGTTCCTATTGTTTTCTCTATTACCAGTTTGAAGTATTGCGACCGTTATTACTCTGTATTGTACTGGGCCCATAGAAACAGGGCTTCTCATAATGCTCCTCATGTAATTTTTAGTAAGAAAGAGACTTGTAAAGTTGTGTTTTTTTTTAAACACCCTACTAAGGAAAAAAGGGAAGAATTTATTTTGGGAGTTCAACCTGGAGAGTTCATTGTTGAACTACTTTGTATTTCTGTTGTCAAATTAAACTATCTGAGATGGTTTCACTTTTCTCATGGGAAGGTACAATAAATTCTTACATCATTTTAATTCCTCTAATACTTATTGTCACTCTTCTACTTTCATATGAAAAACTATTTTTAAAATATCAGAATTTTGTTTTGCGCTTTGTTTCAAATCAGATATACGTTAAACTTTTGTTACATGTAAACATTCAAAAAATGTATCTATTGATTGATTTAATTTGATTTATTTGGATACTCATCTTCCATACCCATTTTAAAATAAATAATTTTTTTACCATTACTAAAATAATTTAAAATATTTGACTTTAGTTTGGCAACAAGACACTTGTGATCAATTATAGATTGCCAACATCCCTTTATTCTTTCTTATTTTTAAATTGTAGCTGACAAGACAATGCCAAACTATAAAGTAATTGCTGGATCCCCATTCAGATGCAATATGCTTTTTTTTTAATGAAAAGTTTGAAATAAGTCTTTTTCAAGGTTATTTATGTACTTATACCTGTATCTTTTGGAGTAGAAGATGCACCTGAGTATAAGACACACCTTAGTTTTTGGGGAGGAAAATAAGGGGGGGGAAATCTGCCTACCAGGTATTCATCTGGCTAGCATCCTTAGTCTGGTCATTTTATTTTATCCCCTGGTTAGGACTGAAAAAAAGCTTCTAAAGCACAGCTGATAGAGAGAAGCAATAAAAAAAGCCTGCAAAAATCTCTTCACTCTTTACTCGCCTCGTTAAGTCTGAAAAAAAGCTTTGAAAAAGCTACATTCAGAGTATAATTATCAGCCTCTTTTTTGGGGGGGGTAAGAAGTGCGTCTTATATTCCAAAAAATACAGTATTTAAAAAATATCAATGGTTGCCAAACTCAACCAATATAGAGTGTCTTCTTACAACCCTTGGAAATATTACAAAACAATGTCCTCAAAGGATCAGGAACAGGACACTAACAGGAAATACACTCATTGGTAAAAGCTTATAACTCTAATAATAAATGCTAGACCAGACTAGATGATGCCTCAACTCAGGTAGCAGGATGCTTGTTACCTTTTCTTTAACTTTTTAGGGGAAAAATAATTAATATAATTTCAAAATTATATGCAAATGCTTTGAAAAAGCGGAGATTGTTTAAAAAAATTAAAGTATCTTTAGTAAAGGTGATTTTGGCCTACAACCCAGCCGGGAGGGGAGGTTGGACTAGAAGACCTCTGAGATCCATTCCAGCTCTATTCTGATGGCATTGAATATATTGCTATGAAAGCTACTGTTAAAAGCATTTTAATGTTTTAATACTCTGACAGAAATAATAAGGAATCAAAACTTAGTTTCACTTGCAAGCAGTAATTCTATGAATCATCATTTTGTGTGCGCCCGCATGTTATTTTGCTTCTGGACTTATCCAAAAGCAAAAAGGAAAAGAGACCAATTTCTTATTCATTTTCTGTAATTTGTAGCGATCTTCTAATAACTATGAAACAAGTTTTACCTTTAGGCTGAATGTCCTTTAAACATATTGCCAAATATATTCCCATGAATTTAAAAAATAGGATTCTTTTTATCCTCTAATTATGTGGGCTTAATACAGTTGGCAGGCATCTTATTAAGTAAAAGCAAGTCTCCAGAACAGCTATCTGAGAGTATGTCCTAATATGTTAAAATATTTAGATTGGATTAACAGTTTCAATTCATTTTACCTGGGTTCTAGATTCTTGAATCACTTCCAGATTTATGATGATAATGATGATGTTGATGTTATAAATTCAGTTGTATTCAATGTTTGGCAATTTTATGGGCCACATTGGACCAGGTCTCTCCACATCTTCTGATTTTGCACTGCTTCTTTGAGTTGTTCTATGCTCTGGCTGGTGTCAACTTTGATGGTGTCCAGCCATTGTGTTCTTTGGCAGGCCGTGCGGACCTGGATGGGGAGAAACAGGCTCAGACTCAACCCTTCCAAGACGGAGTGGCTGTGGATGCCGGCG
>JANHFT010003917.1:104106-121496 GCA_032467955.1 Pseudoxenodon macrops
AGCGCTATCCGTCTGACATGATCTCTGAGTGTTCCACCTAGACCGCGTGGTCCTCCGCTTGGATCCTGCATTCCTGCCCAAGGTCAACTCCTACTTTCACAGGGGCACAGTAGCCAGGTAGTTGAAAAGTCACCGGCTTGTTGCTAAGGCCCCACAAAATGGCACCTGGCACTGATCGAAATTCAAAATGGCGGCCGCTGCCAGCCGCTTCTAAGAGAGCGGTTTAGAAAGGGCGCGAAATCGATCAGGCAATGTCCCTCAGGGAAAATGCCTGCCACTTGCCCTGCCCCGGCGGAGAGGTAATTGGAGAGAGCGCAAAAGCTCTGCTAGCCGCTGCGACCCACTAGAGTCTCGATCACGCACAGGCGAGCCGAAATTGTTTTTAAAAGGGTGCTCGAGCTTGTGATCGATTCCAAATGCCTGTGGGCATCCCGTTGGGAGTGTCGAGCTCCTGCGGCCACTCCGCCTGCCTCCGGACGGAAGGGAAACCCCCCCGAAAAACGAGTGCCCAAAAACCTTTAATAAAAGGAGGGAGAGATAAAGAGAGCATAGATAGCTCCAGCGGCGCGCTGAAGGCTGGAACCCTGCTGGCGTTCAAGTCCGCCCACAGGCACGGAGGACTAAGGCAGGGAGGGAAAGAAAAGTTGGAGAAACAGCCAGCCGGGGTACAAAGTACCCAGGTGGTTGTTCTCTCCAAAGAGAGGTTATCACTCACGAAGAATAGAGTTAAAGATGGCTCAAGAAGGAGCTGGCATCCACGCGTCTGTCCTAACGAAAGGACTGAGTGAAAGTGGGTAGCCAGCAACGGAGGGGGCTATTATAGATTTGAAAAGACTCAGTCCTATTGGTCGTCAGGACAGAGGACTTCCCATGCATGGATGCTAGCTCCACACACTATGGAGAAATGTCAGTTAATCCCAAATTAAGCCCTGGAAGGCCTAAGCGGCTTTAACAATCTAGTAATGGAATATCTTCCAAACAAAATTGTGTGTGTCTAGGAAGTCACCTATGAAACTATGAGAGAAAATGATCCAAAGTAACTGAACCTCTACCAAATGAGTTAACTTACAGTTATCATCTGAATTAGCATCTTCGATATAGGTAGTCCTCAATTAATAACTATTTGTTCAACAACCATTTAAAGTTACAATGATACTGAACAAGTGGTACTTAGGACCAATCCTTGTAGTTGCAGGCATTTCAGGATCCCTTCAGTCATGTACAGTAATTGTGAAGCAGGCACTTGGCATCCAGTTTGCAATTATGATGTTTCAGTGTCCCATAGCCACATTGATTGCCATTTGCAACTTTCACTGCTAGTTTCCCACAAGCAAAGTCAAAGGGGAAACCCAAAAGGAGATCACAAATGATGAATGTGTGACATCCCACGTAACAATGGCTTCTAATTTACTTAACAACTGGAACTGCTGTTATTAAGTAGCATGGCTATGTAGCGTGTTTTAAGACTGAGTCCAACAGTGATAGAAATGTTGGTCCAATTATCTCTGTTGGGCAAGGACTACCAATAGTTACTCTTTTAGTACTGCTACTGAAAATGCCTACTTTAGACTCAACAAATGAAGAAGAGAATGATAAAAATAGGAATTGTCTTTATGGAAAAAGCTAAACAAGGCTTCCAGAAGATGGAATCTTGCGGGTAAGATAACACTATTTAGCTTTGTCCTCCTTTTTTTTTTTTCCTGGATACAGCTATTTCCAGTTATTAAGTTATCATAAATTTTGGGTATGTTCATTTTATACAATTTCATTTTTTTAAGAGAATGGCCACATTGTTCTTCAAAAAATGAAAATGAAAACTACTGGGAGTAACTTAACAAAAGCAGTCTATCAGTTTTCTTTATGCATGTCACAACTTTGAAAATATATTTCATTTGGGCATCTGTAGGGACATGTATATGCATGAATGTCAGCTTATATATGACAGTGAAAGGATAATTCCTACTTGTTTAGGTTCTTACAAAGCATTGAGGCCTGAATCCGATCTTGGGATTCTGGAATAACATCTTATTCTGGAATTTCCCATTCATCTGCCATGCAGTCACTATGGGGCAGCACAAGACTTCAGTTTCCCATGGAAACAAAAGGTCAATGCTTCAGAATATATTATGCTTTAGTTTTTTGCAGCGTTGAAGTTTTTTCTTAAAATAAACTTAGATCTATTTTTGTCTTTACAATTTTCCAGCCAGAGAAAATGCTGAAATTAGCAACTAGGAAAAAGGATATATGTAGGATTTTTTTCCTAATGCATATTTCATTTAAATGCTAAAACAGAGTTTGATATAAAAAAGGATCTGATGATATCCTCACAGTACTTTGAGGGATTAATTTGCCTTTATTCTTAGTGTAACTGTAGTTCCTGTTGTATAACAGATTGAGATAGCTACCAATAGTTCTACAAGCTGCATTCTAAAACTTTAACTAATGACTTATCAAATTATGTTACCGTGTTTCCTCGAAAATATGACATGTCCTGATATTAAGCCCAATCGGGCTTTTCAGCACATGGGCTAACATAAGCCCCCCCAAAAAATAAGCCCACCCAACTACTTTCTGGGGAAAGGGGGGACATGCCCCATGCCCCCCACACGCCCTTACTGAGGGGTATTGATCGCCTGCCGCTCTTGCTCACCTGCCGCCTTGCTGATAAGGCTGATCTCTCTCTCTCTCTCTCTCTCTCTAGTTGTTGAGTCCCCCTCCTGCCACTGCTGCCCCTGGACTAAGCCCACTCGGGGCAACAGAAACAGCCACTCCCTCGCCCGGTGGCCACCCTCAGCATGTGGGGCTCCCATTTGTTCCAAGTCCCCCACCCTTTCCTTGGAAAGAAGGCAGCAGCAGCAACTCAGCGGGAGGGAATGTTTGGTGTATACTGACCTTGAAAGGATGGAAAGAGTCAACCTTGAGCCTGGTGAGATTTGAACTGCCAAATTGCAGGCAGCCATCAGTCAGCAGAAGTAGCCTGCAGTCCTGCATTCTAACCACTGTGCCACTATAACTTATAATAATGATCTACTCACTAACTGTACTACGTATTGTTTGTTAGATTAATCACAAATATAACGATGCATCAAGAAGCTATAAATGTCAATGCTATCTCTAGAAAGTCCTGTCACTGTACACAAAGGCTACCAGATGTGAAATGCAAAAATCCATATGTTCACTAGATGGGGACAAAAGAACTAATAGGCTGAAATAGAACAGGGAGAAATAAAAGAAAAAGCTACAAGTGCAGTAAGAAAAAAAGTAGAAAAAGTAGAAAAATATAAAATAAAGATATAAAGAAGTGGCTTATGTTATTCTTCACAGTAGTTTTAAGTACAATTATATTTTAACCTGTCTCTGAAGTTACATCAAGATTTTCTTCTTTCTATTATCTATCTTGTCTAATCATGAAAACCATAAATCACAAGTTCATTTTTTTTCTTATGGAAAAAGTCCATAAGGGGACTTTGCCTCTGGGCAAAAGCATCTATTAATAATGCTCTGTTGTTCCTTGCTTTTAATTTTGTCCTGAGTGGAAAATGGAATGGAATTTCTCATAAGAAAAATAACAGCTTTAAAGTTGCTGCAGAAAATAGAATGAAGAGATTTGACTCAAGAAAGTTTCAAGCATTATCTTTTAAATCACTAGATCTACCCCAATGTAGTCTAGAAATTCAAACAACGTTTTCCACGTGACTGAAAAGGATAGCTTAAACAACTTAACCATGCTCGTATACAATTTGGTTTTCAAATCAAATCTTTGAAACAATCCACATCCAGGTGAAACTCCCAATGCATCAGTGGAGTTGCAGAATTTATTTATATATTTATTTTGCATCATAGGTGATAAATGTTGGGATACATACTAATCAGATTGATAGCAATTAAGTACTAAAAGGTCAATAGTTAATCTGATTGAATATGGAACCATTTGGTTAGAACAGGAGTATCAAATTCAAGGCCTGGGGACTGGATCCGGCCTGTGGGATGCTTAGATCTGGTCTGCGGGGCCACCCTGGAAACAGCAAAGGACCAGCCCACACTGCCTCTGCCAGTGAAAACAGAGCTCTGTTTTTGATGGCAGAGGATTGCAGAACGCTGTCGCAGCCTAAAACGGAGCTCGGGAGTCCGTTTTCACTGGCAGAGCACTTAGGCCACCACAGGGCCCCCCAACAAGAGTGACATCAAGCTGGCCATGCCCACCCTGGCCATGCGCACCCCAGCCCATTTAGCTCAAACACAACCCTGATGTGGCCCTCAATGAAATCGAGTTTGATACCCCAGGGTTAGAAGAATGGAGGAAACAAAGATCAGGCTGTAACATCTGGTTCAAAAGTTGATTTGAAAACAAGTACAGGTTAATATTTGCATGGGAAATATCCATTTATTTGCTCTGATTTTAATAGCACACATGCCTCTGAAATGCCCTATCTACCTGTATCAACTCTATGGAGCAGAATTAATCTATCCTCTAATTATAAACTATTCAGATTGGTTTCACATAATAATCAACAAGATCTATTAAACCTACTAAATCATCAAGATCAGGAAATCTCTACAATTGTAGCTACGTTTTGTACCATATCTATGTCAATTAGAAGCTTTTGGACCTATTTATTTAAATGGTTCATATGCAGACATGAAAAGGTTAATGAATAGGTTTGTTTTTTAATTGGATGCAGTATAGTGTATTTTTAATGAAGTAAATCAAGAGACACGAACTATTTTCTAATGCAAAGGGTTCCTGTAGTTTATATTTTAATACTTAAAATATGAATATCATACTATAACGGACCAGTTATAGAATGGATCCAACTTGATAAATAGTGTCCACGAAAGAGACCTAAAACAAGATGGATCGACAACATCAGAAAGTATTGTGCGCCCAATTGGGGGAAAAAAGAAGAAGCTCAGGACCGTATAGGTTGGAAATATGAAGAAGAGACCTTCATCCTGCAGTGAATAGACGATGGCTAAAATCATGATGATGATGACAACGATGATGATGACGAAGAAGAAGAATTTAAAGGTTCTTTTAAAATTCTTCATATAACTATTAGACCATGTTTCCCATTTTATTAGATCAGGGGCAAGCCACTTTATAAACCATACTTAAAAACTTAGTACAACTGGAAAAGCAATCTCAATCTCATTCTATTTCCAGGCACTGCAATTGATGTAATGGATCATTATTTTTGCTGAAGCAAAAAAATCAATTATCAGTTTCTAACATTCTAACATAGCATTTCTCAACAAGTTTTAAAAGGGTGAACTTCAGTTCTCGAAATCGCCAAGAACATTCATGCATACACTTAAAAGTTGTTGAGGTTAAGGAACACTGTTTTAACCAGAAGATATTTTAAATCTAACTTTTTAGATCATGAAGCACCTAAAGTATTGTATTGTGGGATCCGCATGGGCAGACAGATGCAGCTCCCAACCTATTATGCTCCTAAGCAAAAAACTACTTGTATGCCAATCTTGGGATAATCTTGCTTTTAATTTATTAAGTAATAAAGAGATTTAATACTTTTTACAAGGGAATAAATAATAGCTAATTCAGTTTAGCTTCTAAAAAACTTCAGTAAAAGTCTTTTTTTAAGGGAGATAGGTGGGAGTAATATGCTTCACTGAACTAAAGCTCAATTTTTTTAATTAAAATGCAATTTTTATATAATTTCTCAAAAGAAAACAAGCTTTTAAAAGGAAGAGAATGGATGAAACAGAGGAACAAAAGTAATTGAATTCAGGGGAAAGTTAGAATCAATCTTTATTGCTTTCTCTTTAGCAGGCTTGGTCAAGTGTAAATTTGTAAATGTGTTTCCAGCACCAATGAATTAAATTGCAACATTCTTTTTATTCGGTGTGGTTCTGGTGTAACAAACCAGCTATTATAAAATGCATTCCTGTCTCATTAATGAACTAAGCTTGGGAACCCAGCATTTTAGAAACATAAAGAGACAATTTATAATGAGACTTGAACTCAATGGTGAAAGCTGAGGATGGCAGACTACTTGCAAAGTTATCACAATAGAAAACTCTTGAATGAGTGAAATACCTTCAAGAGTTCCCAAAGCAGCCATCTTACGAGACTATTTTATGTATTTCTATGCCAACCTTGTTGCCGATTGGCCTCCTGCAGATTTTTATAACCCAAAAGGATTGCATAATTCCAGAATATGATAATAACTCAAAAGTGACAATGATGCAATACTTCCAATTGCAAAAAAAACCACAAACTCTATTCTTCAAGAACATATAATGAACACCATGATTTTTTATACCTTGAAAGGGTTTATACTTCATTAAAAATAGTCAAGACATTTTATTTTAAATGCTGTGAATTTCAGTTTATACCAGATAGCAATTTCAGCCTCTCGAATTTACAACCAGTATGAAAATTAATATACAATCATAGGTATATCATAAAACTGATATTTTGTGATAACCACATCTAAAATATAAGATTTTTCAATTCCCCAAACAGTTAATTCTTGTAGTTTGAGATCATGATTAAAAATAATTAATCTTTTTAAATTAATTTACCGGTAATTAAAAAGAAATATCTAAAATATACCAGATTAGGGAAATATGGTTAATATCTGCCTGTCTGCCCACCTGCCTGCCCATCCACCTGTCTATCTGATTTATATGGCCACCCACTCAGTCTCAGTGATTCTGGGCAGCTTACAACAATAAAATAAAATATAAAAGAATAAAAAACAATAATGTACATTAATCATGTGCTTACAACTTTTATATTCAAAATTATAAACCCTTCAGTGAAATTCAACTACATAATCTAATAGAAGAGTAATGAAGATAGACCTTCTGATTTCAAAAATTATATTGGCTATATGATTAACATTATCCATTTCATTTATATATTCTCAAAATATGGCAGATAATGAATTCATTCCTAAAATTCCAGGAGCTTTTGAAAGTTCCGTAAAATATAACGCAAGGTCTCTTAATAGCAAATACATTCTTTGCTTATAAAGTATTCCAAGCTGAATATTTCAAATACACAATAAGATTTGGAATGCAAAGATGGCCTGCAAATTATGACAATAACTTGTATCTTAATGCAAAGACATGTTTTAAATGAGATCTTAGATTATTTGAAAAAACATAATGGACAAATAAAGATCTTTTGCCTAAACTTTCCTTTTGGAATAAGGTAGAACATCTTAAACTCAGCAACATACTCCTTTTTAGTAGGAGTCATCTTGGTCAAGTTCTTAAACACCAGATTAGAAACTGGGAGACTGGGAGTTCTATTTCCACCTTAGCAATGAAAACTAGGTGGCTGATCTTGTGCCAGTCATTCTCTCTCAGCTCACCTAACCTCACAGGGTGGTTATTGTGAGGAAAATAGGAGAAGGAAGGGATGTTGGATATGTTCACTGCCTTGACTTATTTGTTAAAAAAAAAAAGCAGGGTCAAAAAAAAATATTTAAAAAATTATATATATATATAATGTTATATATATATATGTAGGTATTTTGTTGTTCGGGTTCTTTCTCGTGTAGAATCAAAGGTGCCATTAGCACAACGTTTCGGTAAAATCACATTTTATATATATATTTATTATATATATATATATATATAAAAACAATACTTTCAAATAAAGAAGCATGTGAGAATTATTATATCAATTAATTTCATATCTCTTAATTGTTCTTATTTTTTTTCCTTGATAAAAATATTTAACATGTTTAATTGTTAAAAATGTTTTTCCTTTGAAGAGTTTTAAAGTGTAGCATCAAAATTAATCATTGTTAATCAGAGCTCTGGTGGCTCAGTGGTTAGAGCACTGTACAGTAGGCTAACTCTGCCCACAGTCTGGAGTTCGATCCTGATGGGACTTAAGGTTGATTTAGCCTTCCATCTTTCCGAGGTTGGTAAAATGAGGACCAGATTGTTGGGTGCTGACAGTGTAAACTGCTCAGAGAGTGCTGTAAAGCACAATGGAGTGGTACATATCTAAGTGCTATTGCAGTTGCTGTTGCTATTGTTCTGCAAATATACTATATATTAAAATATTTTGAACTGAAGGCATCCGTTATTCAAAGAAATGGAATCTTTCTCAAAGCAGCAGCTCATCTCTTTCATAGGTCGTTTCTTGCTGAAGTGACAAATCCTAAAAATGCAGGATCCGGCTAACAGGGTTATGTTTGGAATCCAATCTATACAGCACCATCGTGGCTTTCTAACCACACTTTGCAAATACTGTACTATGTAGAAAGTATAAATCATATCAGGGGCATTACATTTATTCAAGAAAACATTGAAGTGCCACATTTAAGTCAGACAGCATTAAGTCTGACAGAGGCGTTCACAGGCATATTGTGCCGAAATTTGTCACTGCATTTTCTTCTCCTGCAAAAAAAGGATGACATTTTTACTCCTTAGTCACAATGTGCTTTGAAGTTGCTTTAGAGTTTCTTTTGCGAGTCTTTTGGGCATATTTCATAGCTGCAAGAATTTAGAAAGTGATGGTGGAAGTTGGGTTTACTCAGTTGAGGGAGGTCTGTTGCTCATCACCCCTTGGTATTTTACAGATGTTTGGAAAACCGGAAAGGGTGCAGATGCTAAAAAAATGACTGGACAATGAAAGCCACAACAACCATACTTAACACTCCCACCCCAACTATGTCAAGGGTACTCATTTGAAGGGTGTTAAAGCACCTTGCTCCATTACACTGAATGAGGATGGTTAAAAAAATAAAACTTCAGAATAAATTCTCAACAGAGATGTATGTAGGATAGCACTAATCTCTCTTTTCTATTGATAAGCAGTTGACCTTTCCAAGAAAGCACATTAAGAGGATTAAAAAAAAAAGGTTGGCAGTTATTGTGAATAATGAGGCAGTAAAATGCATCAGAAGTACACTACTAGTAAAATGAATAATTTTATAAAACGGATGAAATTGCTATCTTTTTTTTAGAGCATAAAACCTTTGTGTTTTAAGAAAGTATATATTGCTTTCCCATGCAGCATTTAATACAACAGCATGAAAACTATTCCATAATACTAATACTTGCGTTTAGAAAAGAGTAGAATTGTTTATTGACCAAGTGTGATTGGGCACACAAGGAATTTGTCTCCAGTGCATCAGATATCAGTGCACGAACAAACAATGAAGTGACAAGTCATAGATCATAAATCATAAGATACAACCATAATCATAAGATACAAGCAACAAGTGATAAATCATACGATACCAATAGGAAAAAGTAGTAGGAAGATGAGAAGGTGAGAAAGATGAGAAGATGAGAAAGATTTCAAGGATAATAGCAATACAGGCTGCTACATGGTATAAGACAGTGTTTTGGGAGTCATGTGTTTAGCAGAGTGATTGCATGGGGGAAGAAATCTTTGTGTTAAGTTGTTTTGGCATGCAATGCCCTATAGCGGCTTCCTAAGGGGAGAAGTTGAAAGTTTATGTCTAGGATGTGAGGGATCTATTTTTTGAGCCCTTTTTCTGGTTTGTGCAATTTATAGATCCTCAATGGAAGACAGACTGGTTGCAATTGTTTTAATTGTTTAGTAAAATATATATGTGCGTTTCTCTTACTTTAATATAACACAGTTTCTTTTCCTAAGCATTTTTATTTTCTCATTTGAATTCACAGCTTTTTACTTCTCTACTTATGAGATTTAATTATCAACATTGTATGAGGTGATCTTGTAGAAATATTTAGGAAAGGAAATGTTCATATCGTTGCTCAACATTGCACTCAATTAGTAAAATAAAACATTGTAAAGAGAAGTTGTGAAAGTAAAGCACTAGGAATAGCTCGAATATAACAAAACACTATGTTAAGACTAAATTGTAATAGTTTTTACAGTTGTGTTATTCAAGTTATTGATTTAAAAAAGCAGGAAATGTATCCCAGACTTAATTAGTTCTATTTTATATTCTGACATTTCAACTTATGGTTGATCATTCTCTAAATCATTATCTAGAACTGTCTTGGCCACAACAAATGGCTCCAAGAACAAGTAATTAATCAGAAATGTGACAAATAGGACATTTTAAAAAATATATATACCAAGAACTTCAAAAAGTTAAAGAATTAACACAATGTCACCTTTGGAATTTCAGGTATATACCTCAGGTGTAAACTATTATTTGCAAAGAAAATATTTCATTTAATTTTTGATAAATATAATGATAACCCTGCTACGAATCATATTTTATGCAAATATTTTAAAAAAATCCACCTGAAATATTAGAAATTGAACTGTTTGATGCACTACAAAGTTGAAAGAGTTGTTTGCATAAAGTGGATGACATATCTTGAAAAATTACTACGGGTAATTTCCAATTTAGTTTGCATGAAGCATACTCCACATCAGTCCCTATATTCAGATCAAAACTCAATTTAGCTAGCAAAAATATTGTTTGACTGTTCTTTATTAAATATCAGCAAACACGATATGAAAATTTCCTTAGCAAACAAAAAGCAGGCAAAAACACAGAGAGAGAGACAAATAGGAAAGAAATAAAAGGAGAAAACCCATATCAACAATAAGAGCAATCTTCTACTACATTTACTATATCTATTTTAAAATCTAGACTTTCAAAAGACACAGGTTTTTCAGGAGCCACTGGAAAAAATAGTATGAGTAATTAGTGCATCTGATTTAATTCTTAAATCATTTTAATTATAAACCAGCAGCAGAATAGAGGTGGAAAATAAGTAGCACATAATTCCTCCTTTATTCAGTATCATTAAATATATGATTGGGTGGACGGAGATGGTGTATCTTTGGCCACTTTAAGACTTGTATTGTCTTAAAACTGGCATGCACTGGCTGGGGAATTCTGGGAGTTTGTCCACAAGTCTTAAAGTGGCCAAGGCTGTATCCAATAATTCAGAAACCAACAATATGTAACAAGCAGGATCATTGCCATTAATCCCTAACCATGCAAAGCTTAGTCTTCATCTCAGAAACCAAAGGTTTTAGAATTTGCATGACAGTTTTGGTTTAAAATGGACTGGATTTTGTTTTCAGAGTAATCGTTTTCAGAGCAAATAAGAAGGAATAGAAAAAGAAATGCTTTGATCTGTGCATTCCAATGAAGTAGATAAGGGTGTGTCTCAGCTGCCCCTGGCCACTTTGTTCTTTCCTTATCATGGCTATTTTAGGGGTTTTAAGAACCTGAAACACATTGTAATTGGAAGTCTATCAATGCCTCACTTCAGGAAGAGTGATGGGAGTAGACTTGAAGTAGCTATGGTACCTCTCTGAATCCCTCTATGTTAGATAATATTGCTCTGATTCTATTCTTTCCTTTCTAGACATGAAAGTATTTACAGATCCCCTATAGCAATCACCTGGCACAAGACCAAAATAGCAATAGCACTTAGACGTCTATACCACCCCATAGTGCTTTACAGCATTATCTGGGTGGTTTACAATGTCAGCATGTTTCTACCAACAATCTGGTTCCTCATTTTTCCAACCTTGTAAGGATGGAAGGCTGAATCAACCTCAAGCCACATCAGAATCAAACTCCAGGCTGTGGCCATTCTAGCCACTGCAGAACCAAAAGCATTGGTTACTTTTATGAATGACCTTTGTGTGATCTGGATAGGAAGGGAGTGTGCCTGTTATAGTCCTATTGAATATTTCAACAATCTGAAAATCATAGTAGACTTCTGAATAACCTGTAGGGCAGGGGTGTCAACTCAATTTTATAGAGGGCTACATCATGGTTGTGTTTGACCTTAGGGGTGGGAGCAGGTAGGTGTAGCTGGAATAGGCATGGCCAGCTCATCGTCACTTGTTGAGGCTCTGTTGTTGGCTGCAATGGCCTTCTGCAGCTCTCTGCCAGTGAAAACAGAGCTCAGGGAGGCCACACCCAGCCCTCCTGAACTCCATTTCTGCTGGCAGAGGCACCATGGGCCAGTCCATTGTTTTCAGAGTGGCCCCATGGGCCTGATCTAAGCACCCCATGGGCCTTGAGTTTGACATCCCTGTTGTAAATTCTGTATTATAGTATTTCTCCTCCGTCCTCAATGGATGTGATAGTGGAGCAAGATAGATAAGTCTCTTCTTTGTGGGATGCCCAGCGCTCAGCCCAATTTTTCCAATTTTTTAATATTTCCCCACTTGGAAAGATATTCCATTAGTTTGTGGTATAGTACTATTAGTATTCCAATAATATCCAATTTTACATTAGTACTCGAGGCTGTGCAAGAGTTACTTTCAAAATCTCGACCCAACATCTGGAGTCTATATAGATCCGAATAGAACAATGTAGGCTGAAGCTGAATTCAAGTAAGATGGAGTTGCTTTTTATCCATCAGCATGTTGAATTGTCTCCAGCATTATCCCTTATTAGAGTAGCATTGAAGAGGAGTTTTACAACCTGATGGTTCTCTAGCTACTGCTAGAAAGACAGATAAAAGTTTTAGCCAAGGTAACATTTGTCCAGCTTATGCTGTTGTATCAGTTGCAGCCTTAGCTAGAATACAACAATCTCACAATATTGGCACATGATCTGAACCCTACCTCACTGGCCTGCAGCAATGTGCTGCATCTGGGGCTATCTTTGGAAGCCATCTGGAAGCTTCAATTAGTACAGAGTGTAGCAGTCTAGTTGTTAGGTAGGTTATGGTGACCAGAGCATTAACATCTGTATTCCAGACTGTTGGTTTGGTTTTCTATTTGTTTCTGAGTGCAATTCAAAGTATTAGTTTTGAACTTTAAAACCCATCATTTGAAATTACACACCTATGTTGCATCTGTTATCAGAGTGACTGCTATAGATACAGTGCCATGTTTGAGTTTAAAAACACACACACAACCCAAATAGCAGCATTAATGCAACCAAAATTGATTTGATGCATAAAAAATACATGAAAACTAAGATGATTGGGTGGGATTATTTGATAGTTAAATTTTAAAATGTGATCCAGATAGGATTGGATTTAATTTGTAGCAAGAAAGGGAGGGTCTGCTCTGCTTGAAATAATCATTAGAACAACCCTAGAGATATATCATTAATTCCCTGTGTAATACTGTAGTCTATATTTTATGATAGTAGAATGAGAATCTAACCTTCTTCTTAGAAATATAGTAAACAGTCTATCTTTAAAAACTGGCATGTTTTACTGTCTCTTATATACAGATGATATGAAGAAAAATAACCCCTTCAAGTTCTACTTTTGTCTGAAGAAAAAAGCTGCAGGGTATTGAGATGAATCAAATAGCATGAGAAAATACAAAAGTTCAGAGAATATCTCTGCCAAATAAGCCTGATGATTTATGAGCTGCATAGGAAACCAACCACATTCTTCTTTCCTCAGCTTGCTTGATAAATCTCTTTTAGTCACTAAATTCTGACTCACTATTAAAGAGCTCATTTGCAAACCTTGCCCAAGATGTGGAAATAGAAAATTATTCTGCTTACTATCCCCCACGAATAACAAATGACTCTACTGTACTTTTTCATGGCATTGATTAACCGTGTTATTAATCTTGGGAGACCTACTCATTGCACTGATCACTGCTCCTATGACATCAGTATGACATTCACTTTCTTCTCCCTTAAAGGAATTCTCTGTTGCCTTCATACTACACTTTTCATTTCCTTACCTGAAGTATAAATAAACTTTTGCCTGCTAAAAGATCTGTTAGGCTCTTTCAAGAGCTGTCATTGAGAGAGCCATGGTGGTGCAGTGGTTATAATGCATTACTGCAGGCTAATTTTGCCAACTGCCAGCAGTTTGAATCTCACCGGTTCAAGGTTGATTCAGTTTTCCATCCTTCCAAGGTCATAAAAGTGAGGATCCAGATTGCTGTCTCTGTAAACCACTTAGAGAGGACTACAAAGCACTGTGACCCGGTATATTAGTCTAACTGCTATTGCTATTACTGTTTGGTGTGACAACACACAAGTCTAAACCGTGTATTTTAGAGGACATTCTAATATACATACATACATACTCCAGAATAACTGGGCCTTTTTATCTTCAGTATCTGAGTCAGTGATGGCACGTTGCTTAGGATTCATGAGTCAGTGGAATAAACATAAAAGAGATCTCAGGAAGACTATCAACAGCTTTGGACTCTGAAAAAGTACATAATCCAACAGAACACAACAGAACACAACAGAACAGAACACAATACAATTCAATACATTAGCTAGTTAGTTCATCTTATGATGGAGTAGTAATATCTCATGTTGGCATTAGAAGGATAAAGTGGATTAAGATATGTGTTTTTATTGATTTATGAAATGTATTTATATTATAAAAATGAGAAGATGGAGAACTATATTTTAATATATAGATTTAATATGTTACAAGACAAAGATAGTTGTATATTAATAATGTATCAGTACATTATGGCTCTTTTTATTTCTTCTTAAAGCATCATTTTATTTTAATCACCATTATAATATTTATTGATTCAAATTGTCCTATTGCATACCGGTAGTTATTTTTGTTTGTTAATCCCACTATAATTTATATTTTTAAAACCTTAGAAGATTTTTCCAAAATATCATTAATATGCTAACCCTAAAACCATTCATCAAAAATACAAAAATGAAGCAATGGCTTTTTTCCAAATCTCTTCCCTACTACATTACAATGGGAAGATGCAAGTACTGTAATTTAGCACAAATCTAGTTTGATAAGTGAACATCAACAGCCATAGGCCAACCAACCAAACCTGGGCTCAGGTGGTGGAGAAGCAGCTAAAGACTAAACATTCCAACAATGTTTATATAGCTATATCTTTCCATGTGCATCTACAACACGTCCTCCTAGATGACATATCTCCCAACTTTGCTTATTAAGATGTAAGCATTTGGAAAACTATAGTATTCTGGGTAGATAAGGCTACTGACAGCATTTGTTACTTATGATTATATATCAGCTTAACTTGCTCTGAGTTGTTTTCTTCATGGGCTAGACATATACTTGAGGAGCTTGGCAAGATCTGTGGGCTGACAGTGACATAGTGTTGAAGCCAGTTGGATGGATGGACCACTTGTTTCATCTTAGTGGACTGAACCTTTTGAGCCTTGATCCTGTATGCCTTGCATGCTTCAGTTTCTTGTCTGAATTGGTATTCTCACATTTTGAACAATTGTGGAAGGCAAACACATTAAATCATCTTGAAAACCGAAGAGCATGTAAAACATATATTTAGAACACCTTTCTATCTTTGGTCAACTGAATATCTGTATCCTATGGCAACAAATATGACAAATTTGCAAAATTATCAATAACTTTGAAGCTTATATTACAATGCCATTTTATTTTATTCATATTCACTAACAAATTTGTAGAATAAAGAAAAAGGCTAAAAGGCAGATGTTTAAGTTATGCAAATATGTCCTATTTCTCCCCAGTCAAATAAATTAGCATTTTCCACACTGATTCAGTTTATCCCTATGGCATAGCTTCTATTTCATATATTCATGATGGGCAGTAAACTGAAGTAAAATATTAATGCCACAACTATCTCAGAATTCGGAGACTAAATCAGAGCGTGTCAAAAGATATTTCTAAACAACTCAGTCTGAATCACATTGCACACCTTTTCAGATTCACCCTGCCATAATTCAGTTAGGAACCATTTTTTAATTTATAGAATTAAGATATTTGCTATACAGTATTAGTTTATCTAGGCCCTACCTAGAACATTACAACATACCATTAACTCTACATTTACTTTTGCATTGGCTAGGTTCAATATCCTAGCCCAATGACTGGATGAAGAGCCAGGTCTTCACAGTCACCTAGGAGGCTAATAAGGTGGGGGCTCTCTAAATATATGGGAGAAAGCTGTTCCAAAGGGTTGAAGCATTCTTGGAAAAGGAACATCTCTGAGGATCCACCAGATGACAAAATTTAAGGGAAGGGACCTGGAGAGCTCCCACCCTGCCTAAACTGGATCTAGGACAACTCCCCATGCTCATCTCACCATAGCCAACTCGCAATGACCAACTCATCACAGGACAATTTGCCATGGCCAACTCACCACAGGACAATTTGCCACAGGACAACAGTTACACTAATATCGAAGAAATAGTGGAATAGAATCATTAAAGAAAGGATGCCAAAGGAGAGACAAAATGAAATGTGAATGATAAAAAATAAAATATTTTTAACTATTTTAAATAATTACATTGAGTTGAATTGTGAGTGAGTTGGGCTGCAGTGAGTTGGGCTGTGGTGAGTTGGCCATGGCAAGTTGTCCTCAGCAAGTTGGCAATGGTGAGTTGTCTCATTCCATATAACAATAGGATATGACTCCCAAATCCCAAACCAGTGCTAATTTTGAAGTGGACAAAACTTTCTCATTGAGATGAATCTCAGTCAAACTGGATGAAATCAACTGGATTCTGGAAGAGGAGAGAGTGGGAAAATCAATGCATAAACAGCCACTCATCATGGATAGAAAGTATATTTTAATTTACTCAAAACAAAATTAGAATACAAAATACAGAACTTAAAAAAAGTATCGAGAAAAAACACAAACAAAAACAATTAAAAAAGAAAAATATTAAACCCCATTCACATATACACATAACATCTCCTCTGGAGTACTGATTAATAGATTACTACATTAGTACCCTCCCCTTAAAAACTGACTCTCCCAAAAAATTTAATCTACTAAATCTATTTACACATTGTTCACCTGTCTTCTATAAATTACTTTAATGACAAAGTAGCTAACAGGAATAATAATAAAAATTAAAGTTTCAAAGCTCTCTATTAACAAACTGTTATTGTAATCCATTCGTAAAAAATTTCCCATAGCTTTTATCTATCCCAAGTCATCCCAAAAGTTATAAATAGTTCATTCTCGAGCAAATATCTCTGTTTGCTTTATTAAATATAATAGATTCCATCTCCAGAATAAGTCTGTCTTCTGATCAAAGTCCAAAGAGAAATAGTTACCAGTTAACTGTAATTGTAATTGCTTCTAGGTGTTGGTAGATCTGTTGCTTGATTATCTTTTCCAGGCTCTTCCTAGGTATTGATATCAGACTTCTTGGTTTGTAGTTTCCTAGGTCCATTTTCCACTTTTTTTGAAGATGAGAATCTTCAAAATATTGAATCTTCAAAAATATTTTACCCTTTTGCGTGATAGCAGATGCTAAGAAGCAATTAAGCAGTTTCCTTGTCCCCCATTAGTGTACTGATTGTTTCCTTTACTTTTTTCTTGTTTTTTATATGCTGAAAGAAACTTTTTTAAAATTGTTTTTTACATTTGTTGCAAGTCTTAGTTCATTTTGAGCAGAAGTGGTATTCAGCCGGTTCAGACCAGTTCAGGCGAGCTGGTAGTGGAAATTTTGAGTAATTTGGAGAACTGGCAAATACCACCTCTGGCTGGCCCTGCCCCCACCTGCCTG
>JANHFT010003918.1:7805-18232 GCA_032467955.1 Pseudoxenodon macrops
TTCCACCAAGCCACGCCCACCAAGCCACACCACACCCACAGAACCGGTAGTAAAAAAAAATTGGATTTCACCACTGAACAGATCATCTATACGACATCTTTCAATAAAATGGATACCCCCACAATTTTATCAAAAAGGGCCTGACAACTCCATTTGCTACAGCACAATCAATATAACTGTTAAATAGATAACACTGCCATACATCAACAAACATCTCAGAAACAAACAACAGGTTATTACAATCATACGGCATCACTGTAGCACACAAACTAACTAAAGCCCCCCCCCAACCTCTTAAGTAAACCAAAAGACCCAGTAACCCCAGAAGAAGAAGAAAGGAGTCATCTACAACATTCATGTAAGGACTGTAAAAGCCATTATTTAGGACAAACTAGCAAAAAGACTAGCAGAGTACATGCACACCAGCTAGCAGTCAAAATACCCAGGATCTCAAACCATGTGGTCCTGCCCACCATTAAACCATCTTTCTACTCAGCCTCCATGTTTCCAGTGTCTTTCTTCCCATTTGGAACAGAACCCAGATGGACAATTCTTCCAACACATGGACAGACTTCACCATAGTTTCAATTTGGAAACTGTGAGCATCTTTGATCAAGCCAAATCTAAAAAAACACCTGAGAATTCCTAGAAGCCTGGCACTCAGACAAATCAGCCATCAATAGACTCAAAGAAATACACAATACACCTACATGCCATTCAAATGAGACAATTGAAAAGCTAAACTGAGAGCTTATGCACCAGAGACAAATTCTTTGTGTGTCAATCACAGTTGGCCAATAAAGAATATTGATTAATCAATTAATCAGCAATGAACACCCAGATAAGCAGAGATTAACATCAAGATTAATACTAGACTAACAATCAAGCAATAAAGAATATCCCCAATCAAGGAACTATCACCTCGGACAAGCCATGCAACAACAAACAACATTCTAGTCAAGAAATCATCCAGAACACTTCCACCAACACGGAAAGGGCGAGCCACTTGTATATTAACAGAGAGCAAACCCCACTCCCATCTAGCCCTGATGTTGGGTAATGAAACATCTGCAAGAAAACAACCAAGCTCAGAGAGCACCAAGGACTCCACAGTTCAAACCTGAACTACAATTATTCTCTTCTATTGACACTATTTCCAAAAGGCAACACAACTCCTCTACCTTCCAAAAATACTCTCATCTTACTTTTCCTTGGAGAGGGGAGGGGGCAGATAGGCACATTTACAAATCTATCACATTAGTGCCTAAAAAGCCTCCAAGGTCTAGATATGGTACCCTTGTATTATTGGGAAGACACAGATTAAGCTGATGTTTGGTTTTTTCCCGTATGTCAGTTTCCCAGTTGCTTATTTTTTTATCAATTAAAATAATCTTCATGAAATTCAACCAATTTGGACAGGAAGAAGCTACAGAATGTATTGATGCTTTCAAGGGCTAGGTTGGGAATCCAGAGACACTACTAAAATGTAGAAATGTGCAACACTTTGCATTCAAAGGCAAAAAGGTGCTTAAGACAAACTGGTGTGTGAATAGTCTCTGTCAGCAAGTTCTTAAACCAAGCATATGCAATCCTGGGAAAAACACTTCGAAAGGATCTGAAAATCTGACAGGCACATCTAAGTCTTTTCTCCTCGGCCATTTTCCAATTGTCTCCTTTTAGCTCCGGTCCTCCCTGTCTTTATCCTAATGCAAGATGTAAATCAGAAAGGAGAAGTGAGTGATTGCACTAGCCCCCCCACCTAAGCAATTGAAATGCCATAAATCAAGACAAGCTAAATAAATAAATAAATAAAAAGTGGATGAATGATGTTCGGCACTCCAGCTGGAGCTTTTGCCTGATTGCTATCAAGTTCTATAATTCAAATCAGATGCCTGCCACTTTTCTTGGCTTTTACTCTAATGGGTACCTGAGCTTCTCAGTCCCACAGAGAAGAAAATCTAAGAGAACTTTCATTACTGCAGCAACCAGAGCTTGTTACTTTTGCTTTTCAAGCGCTCTGATTTATACTGAGATTGTGTGTGCAACACCAGAAAATGAGCTTGTTTTCTGAATCTCTCAGAGGGTACATTCCCCTTGGGATTATGCCTCCTCCTGGAAATGCTTGTATTTAATACCTACCTTTAAGGCGAAGATTGCAAAACTTTACCCTGTGGTCTCCAAGCAAATCCCAGACCACAGCCTCAAGAGACAATATTTCGTACCTACTCATCTATGGTGGTTTAAGAGCAAACGTGAGCAAAACCGTGAAAATTCACCCAGGTATTCTTTTATATATTTTTTTTGACACTTGTTGAATATTGGAAAATATGAAGGGCTTGGAAATTGTGCTCTTTCTTGCCATAGCTGAAACTTCCCTGAGATTCTTTGGAAGTTTATTTGCTTGTTAGAGTCTTGTCCCAGCAGGGAGTCAATGCTAACTATGCCGTTAACCCTGAGTCAACATCTGACAGAGTCAGCTGCCACATATCTAGCTTCAAATTTGAGCACATTCAGTGCTAAACCAGCTGGAAAAAAATCCTTTGCTAGTTGTATAGGCATTTGAAAACAGACATCTGGGAAAGAAAGGGTCTAGGACAGGGGTGTCAAACTGGCGGCTCGCAGGTCACACATAGGCCACGCCCACTAGGAGTGAAATCCAGCAGGTTCTGACAGGTTCTGGAGAACCGGCAGCGGAAATTTGGAGTAGTTTGGAGAACCAGCAAATACCACCTCTGGCTGGCCCAGAGTGGGGTGGGAGTGGATATTTTGCAGTATCCTTCCCCTGCCACGCCCACCAAGCCATGCCCACCAAGCCACAGCCACAGAACCGGTAGTAAAAAAAATTGGATTTCACCACTGATGCCCACCCCAGCTCCGCGAAGGGGAAAATGTTGCTATACGTCACATGACAGCAATGTGACACTGTGAGTTTGACACCTGTGGTTTAGGACAACTTGCTACAGTCAATTCGCCACGGAACAACTCACCACAGGACAACTTGTCACAGAACAATTCAACACTGTATTAATTGCTTCATTCAGTTACTTTTATTATTGGTGACCATATTTTCTTTGAAATTGTAAACATTGTATTTCTGGATTGACTTAATTTTATTATTGTTGGCCATAGTTCCGTCAAAATTAATTTAACATCTGTATTTGTTGAATTGTCCCATGGCAAGTTGGCTGTGGTGAGATGGCCATGGCGAGTTGGCTACAATGAGTTGTCTCACTGCACACTAAAAATGGTTTATTAAAAGAAGAGCTGTCAACTAGGTCAGAATGAAGAGCTGGCATGCAGGCTAATTCTTCATAATTCCTCTGTAGAAATAGATGACCTGAGATTGCCCACAAGTGCTCCAGACAGTTGTTCCTCATGAGGAGTCTGCAAGACAGTGGTCTACAGCAGGTTTAGATGAGGAAAAGTTGTCTCTGCACAAACCACAGTCAATACCTTTAGGAATACATAGTTTGCATATTTCCTTTTCTAATCGCTTTTGGAAATTTTTTGTTAACTGCTTTTCAGCTATTAGAAACCTTTGGCTACACATATTTTATAGTACTGAGTAAATTTCCTTGTTTAAAATACAAATTTAAGTATTTTATAAAAAATATTTTTTTGGAAGAAACAGCAAGGTGATTAAAATGTAAATTTTGGAAAGTTACCAATGGACTAAGGAACCAGATGGATTTGAAATTAATTATAAGAATCCTTCTAAAATGTTGTTGTAGTATGAAACTTTGAGGGTTGTATACTAGAGGGAATCAGGAGGAACTAAAGATTACAATTAAAGAGAAGAACAGTTAAATTTGACATACCCAATAAATAATGGAGCAAAATACTGGATGTATTGAAGGATATTTGTGAACAATGGACCCTAAAGCAGAAAGTCCCACAAGTGCCTTTTATCATATTTACTGATAAAAATAACAACCTGGTGCCTCAGGCTCATTCTGTATAACAATAGTACAGCAGTAGTACTATAAGGCAAAGGTAAAGATTCCCCTCGCACATATGTGCTAGTGTTTCCCGACTCTAGGAGGTGGTGCTCATCTCAGTTTCAGTTTCAAAGCCGAAGAGCCAGCACTGTCCAAAGACGTCTCCGTGGTCATGTGGCATGACTAAATGCTGAAGGTGCTCAGAACGCTGTTACCTTCCCACCAAAGGTGGTCCCTATTTTTCTACTTGCATTTTTACCTGCTTTCGAACTGCTAGGTTGGCTGGGACAAGTAATGGGAGTTCACTCTGTTACGTGGCACTAGGGATTCGAACTGCTGAACTGTCAACCTCTCTGATCGAAAAGCTCAGCATCTTAGCCACTGAGCCACTGCGTCCCTGGTACTATAGTAGTACTATAGTCTTCTACATAATAGTAGGATCAGCTCAATAGCTTTCTTGCTTTCAAATGGAGTTGGGACATAATTAATTTTAGGTAACTCATACTCAAGCAGTTCAAAGTTCATTAAACACATGCATTTTCAACAAGCAATCTAATAACATATAGTCCAATATGATCAGACTGCTTTTTATGGAACCTGACATACACGTTTAAGTGTTCTGGCTATTTGTACAATTTCTTATTTGACCATTCTATTATTTTCCATTTGGTCTGGATAGTTTCCAATGGGATCCATATTAGATTTGCACTGCTGAAAATCCTTTTTAAAAAAAAATTATACACTGTACAAAGAATAGCTTTTGAGACATCTATCTAGCACATCCATCCAATAATAAAGCAACTTTCTTCAATGCCCTCCAGACAGTGGTGGAATCCTACCAGTTCGGCCTGGTTCAGGTGTGCTGTTAGTGGCAGCTGGTTCGGAGAACCGGTAGCGGCGGCAGTGTGAGGCTCCGCCCACCCCCCCGACTTCATCACTTCCTGGTTTTTAAGCCTCTGCGCACGCACAAAGCCTTCTGCGCACGCACAAAGCCTTCTGCGCATGCACAGAGGGTAAAAAAAATCAGACATGACGACGGCACACGCGTGAAGCTTGTACTTCCGAACTGGTAGGGAAGGTAAGTAGATTTCACCACTGTCTCCAGATATTATAATAATCACCCATATGATTATGCTGACTAGGGCCAATGGAAGTGAATGTCCAAGGCACTTTAAAATGCTAGATGGACTAGGGTTGGAAAAGTCATTCACTGCTCTGCAGGTTGTCCCTGGTGTCTGCATGCATAGACAACATGGGACTGTGTGGAAGGCAAATTATGCACACATATGCAGCAGCCTTCAAAATGGATACGGAAGAATGGCACTTTACCTATTCAACTTTTACTGATGCTTTTCACAACCGGACACTGTCCAAAAGCTTCATGTTTTCCAAGTCCTAGCCTTAGAAAGACACTGAGGCCACCAAGTTTAACTTTCTGCCCAGTATAGTAATTGAAGCGAAAGCATCACTGACAGTAGCTGTTCAGCCCCTGCTTGAAATCACCCTGTAAAAAAAAAAAAAGGTTGATATTTCCTTTGGTAATTGGCTCCCCTAACATCTCCTATCATTAGAAAGGATTTTATAACATTCAGCTGAAATCTATTTCCCTATGAGTTCATTATTCTATATCCTGCACTCTGAAAGACAAAAAAATAGGTTGGATTTTTCGAAATAGCTCTTTTCTCATTCTTCAGCTGCCTTTTTCTCAAAAAGCTGAGCATTCCCCCAATTTCTCTTATTTTTGTTCATAAGACTTCGTTCCCAATCCACTTATCAACTTTGTCGCCTATCTTTGAATCTTTACTAAAGGGCACTGACCAGAAGAAGAGACCGTCATTGAAATGGGATCTGACCAGTAAAGGATGTTAATGGGAATTAAACATTCTGTGATTTTAAAAATAAAGATCTTTTTTTATTAACCTGACACAACATTTAAGAGTGTGGAGTATGATATTGCCAATATGCAGAAGATAACTAACTGTACATTGCTACCCCAAGCTGCAAGGAAGATGCTATTGATATCCTTCTCGCTAACGGTCTGGAGGGGAGAGAACAGGCTGAAGTAGCTGCTTGTACCTTAAACTTCTCTATTGCCACCGGGGTTGTTTCTTGACAGGTAAGCACCTTCTTTCAAAGGTGCTTTTTCAGCAGGCAACTGGACTTTCTTGTTTTTCTTTGAAGACATAATTGCTTTTCATCCAAGAAGCTCCTTCAGCTCTGACTGGATGGTGGGGAATGGAAGGATTCCTTGCAGAGAGCTGGTCATTTGCATTGTTTTAGAAATTCATTGAGGCCGCTTGGGGGCCTTTTGTCTATGTCCTCAGATTCACCTGAGTCGTGCAAATGAGTGTGGAGCATCTTCTATGAAAGAGCAGGCCTGTGATTTGGAAGTCCTTTGTACTCATGACTTCTGCTTGAGTGGCAATAGAAGCCATGGCCAGAGAGGCTTATGCCTGTCTTCATCTAGTGTACCAACTACATTGCCACCATGCTGCACTAATGAGTTCTACATTGGAGTACTCTACTCAGAAACTGCAACTGATGCATCAATTCATTTGCAGCCACTCATAATTGCATAACAAATTGTACCTGTTCCAGGTACAATTTAAGTTGCTGGTTTTGTTCTAGAAATTCATCTGTGGTTTGGCATCCTACTTTTAGCGTTTCTCTGAATTTATTAAAATTGGTGTTATTGAAGTCCGATGTGTCCTTAATTGCACTCAACTATAGCATGTCTTAATAGCAAATTTTTCTGCTTTACATTGTTATGTTTGTCTACAATTCTCACTACTTTTTCTGGGTCAACTAAGTCTGAAATGAAGATATATTGCGCCTTTCTCCATGTTATGAGGGAGAAAGTGGTTAACAAGGCAGGACAGGAATTTCTTGGAAAAACCACTAACTCTGACAGAATAATTAATGGGGTTGTACCAATGGTGAAATCTACTTACTGTCCCTACTGGTTCAGAAGCATGCGCAGACGACAAAAAATCCCGGAAATGGTGATATTCAGGCAGGTAGGCAGAGCCTCGCGCTATGGCTGCACTAGTTCTACAAACCACTGGCAGCCACCGCTACCTATTTGCCCGAACCGGACCAAGTAGGTAGCATTTCACCACTGGGTTGTACCATTTTTCACAAGCATACCACCAGTTTGGAGGAAAATTAGCTGTAGTGGGATCTTCTTGTATTAAAAAGTTGACCTTTATCGTGCTGAACAGGCAATTTCTCCCTGTGAATCCTTCCTTTGTTTGCGTCTGGCACTGCCAGAATTGTCTTTCTCTCCCAAAAGCACATTGAAAAGAAAGAAGTGAAGACGTGTATGTCACGTTTCCTCTGACTGTAGAGTTTCTGCTTTCCAAGAACACGTTTCAATGGTAACAGTTTCAGGATAAACTATAGGTAGCTATGGTAAACCATAACTTCTCTGAAATGCTTATAGTCTCCATCATATATTGTCAGTGTATTCATGACTGGCAGAGACATGATAACAAAGTCAACCAATGGGAGCTGATTGGTGACTGAAACAGTTTTGGAGCCTGGGTGTGGCTTAGCTCCGTGCTCAGATCTGAAACAGAAACTAGTCTAGACTGCTCTCGGGAACTGAAACCAATCTCTCCTCTCTACCACATTGGAAGAACCACTCTTGGTATTGTATATATGTCTCATGTGTTATTATGTATATAAAGAGAAGTTAATGAATCCTGCTGAATCAGGTACCTGTGTGTGCTTTCTAGATGTAATTTCTGCAACAAACTCTGAAATATATAAAAATGCCAAGACTTAAAGAACCCTTTAAGCCTTAAAGAGTTTGCTTTCAAGCCTTAAAGAACTCTTTTAAAGGTGAAAGCTCTTGAAACCTTAACTGGTGAACTAATGTCCTGGGTCCTTGTAACACCTTCAGTTTCCCAGTGGCAGCTTTATATGCAGCAGATTCCTTAGTATTTATCAGCCTCAAGGCTCCACTCAATCTTGTTTTAATTATTTTGATTGTTTTTTCTTTGTGTTTTTTAAGAAGAAAGTTAAAAGTTCATTAGCCTCAAGCATCAGGTTCTTTTTAAGAATGTCTGAGCCCTGGTTTGATTCCAGAAGCCTTCTCAGAAGATAGATAACTGCACTCTACCTCAGTGTTTTGCTGGGAAATGGGTCATTTGCCCAAAGAATATAAAAGTAAGAGACAGCAGAGAACATGAAGAGATGGCAGAAAATGACATCAGCTGCTAGTCTCCTGATAAATCTGTTTGTTGGCCATTTTGCAAAAGTCCCTCTGACATGTTTTGAAAGTTTCAAAAATGCCCACAGCCCCCAAAGTAGTAATTTTCAGAAAGGGTGCTAGGGTTGACTGTTCCACTATCTTTGTTACTTAGTGGGCTAAGGCATATTTAATCCATCATCTTGCCTATATTGATTTTGTAAAAAAAAGAAAAAAATTAGGACAAAATGAAAAGTCCTAAATAAAAATGTCTATTCTTTGGCTAACTACATTTCCATTTCATTTTCTCCAAATCTTATTCTAAGCCCAGTTTCTAGTTATCTGAGTAATGATCCATGAACTGAGATTAAAAGTTGTACATCCGTATGGTAGAGATGCCCCATGGGCAGATGCTGATCAGAAATAGCTGTAGGACATCTGGGTTTAGTGGATGACAATGGCAAACCATACTTAGCTCATGTTTGTGCTGTGCAAATGTGGTGTGGGAGGCTACAAATATCCCTCACCTCTTATCATTCACATCCTTCACTCCTAATATGCACATCGTTGCTCTGTTCTTTCTCCATTCCATTTCCCAAGCAGTGGGGCTGACATCTTCCCTATTTTCTCCTTTTCCTTTAATTTTACATGATTTTGCTTTAGTTCTTGTTTTCTTTCATACCTGCAAATAGGGAAGAGGGTTCACCCAAGTTTTTCTCTCTTCCTCTCTCTTGGCCAAAATAACTATGATCAGACACCCTAGTAACTATAGTACTTTATGGATAGCGTATAACAGGGGTGTCAAACTCGATTTCATTGAGGGCCGCATCAGGGTTGTGTTTGACCTCAGAGCAATAGGGTGGGTGTGACCAGGATGAACATGGCCAGCTCGACGTCACTTGTGTTGGGGGCGCCTGTGGAGGAGCGTTCTGCCAGTGAAAACGGGATCATGAGCTCCGTTTTCTGCTGCAATGGCCTCCTGCAACCCTCTGCTAGCGTAAATGAAGCTTCGGAGGACTGCACGCGGCCCTCCTGAGTTCCATTTTCGCTGGCAGAGGGTTGCAGAAAGCCATCGCAGCCGAAAACGGAGCTCACGAGGGCTGCATGTAGCTCTCTCGAGCACCATGTTTGCTGGCAGAAGCACCGCAGGCTGGTCCTTCGCTGTTTCTAGGTCGGCCCTGCGGGCCAGATCTAAGCACCCTATGGGCCACACAGCCTGGCCCATGGGCCTTGAGTTTGACACCCCTGGTGTCCAACAGTTATTCTGTGACAATAACTCACAGAACGATTAACTCCTAAAGGGACTGATCTGCTGTTGTGCCCCAGTAAGGTTCAACTTTTCATTACAATAGGGTAGAAAAAGAAAGAGTTTTTAACTGCACATGCACAGTATTTTACTACTTGAAGCACACTCATCTCATTTGCAGATGTAGGCTTTGTGATGTTTTTTTTAAAGGCTCTTGATCACTCTTTTTCATTAATTGATTTAACAGGCATACAGGCATCAACTCGGGATTTCGTATCTTTTGAGAGAGCACTGTGGCATATGAGGCAAATCTGTAGTTTAAAACCAAATCAACAGAACAGAATCAGTTTGTGAACAGAATGCATTTGTTCTAGGTAGGAACAATTGGTAGAGGTTTATGCATGGATTTCTTTCTGTGAGACTCTCAACGCAGCAGTCAAGTTGTCACTGTAAAAGACGATAATAAAACATACAAATTAAAATATTCACGATGTGAGGTACCTTGTAACTTTCCGTATAGTCATGTCATCAATCTGTCTTGCCCCTGAAGATATATTTCAAACATTTCAAATCATTTGCTATCAAAAATAAAGCGCCCTCCTTTATTTTTGTACTCTAATGGCTGCAAATTGTGTTATTGTCACAACATGCTTGTCATGGACCCATCACACTTGACATCTCTGTTACTTAGAAACTCCCCACTGGATAGATACGTGCAGCTAGATGGTTATTTTTAAAACCCATCATTGTTACATAAACAGAGGGAGTTCTAGATCCAACCATGATTCCTGCCATTAAATCCCATATTAATAAATACAATTTTCATGGAATGAGTGAAAAAAAGCAGCAAATGGTGTCACATGTAGTCTCAAATGTGCTTTTTCAGAAGGCAACTGGACTTTTTTGGGGTTTTGAAGATGTTTCACTTCTCATCCAAGAAGCTTCTTCAGCTCTGACTGGATGGTGGGGAATTGAAGGATTTATAGTCCTTGCAGACAGCTGCTCATTTGCATTCTTTTAGAGAGTCATTGAGGCCACTTGGAAGTTTATC
>JANHFT010003918.1:22028-34599 GCA_032467955.1 Pseudoxenodon macrops
TTAAGTAAACCAAAAGACCAAGAAGAAGAAAAAACAGGAGTCATCTACAACATACAGTATAAGGGCTGTAACAGCCACAATGTAGGACAGACAGACTGCATCCAGGAACACCAACTAGCAGTGAGAAGACCCAATGGAAACACGTCAATTTTGCAACACATAGACAGACTTAACCATAATTTCAACTAGGAAACCATAAGCATCCTAGACTAAGCAAAATAAAAAAAGTACTAGGGAATTCCTGAAAACTGAGACAAATCAGCCATCAATAGACAAATAGGAATAAACCACCTTTACCCATCATTTAAGAGTCACACTCACACACAAAGAGAAACTAAAAAAACAAACAAGCCCAAACTCCAGATTGCCTCCTCTCCAGTCATCAACACCAAGATAAACAAGCAGTAAACAATATTCTAATCGAGGAACAACCAACACAACCAAGCAATAAACAACAGCCTAATCAAAGAACCAAACGAGGAAGCAACACCCCCACCAACAACATCAGGGAAAGATACTATATACAAGAATACAAATTCCACTCCTTTCTGGCACTCAAGATGTCAGGTAACAAAATTTCTGCAAGCAAACAACCAAGCTCAGAATTACATAATTTTCCACAAATTACTTTAATAGCTGAAAACCATCATGCACATTAGAACAGTTCAACAGAAACAAACTTCAGATCCCCAATGATGCTTCGAAATGACAAACCCATTGTGTTTAATGATTTATACTTTATACAATTCTGCCCCTGTAAAAAGAGTAATTCCCCTGAGAGTTCAAAGTCTGAATTGGCAGCTTTGACAGGATATACAATAGGAACAGTGAGACCAAGGGTGTCAAAGTCGCGGTGTCACATTGCCATCACATGACATCGCAATGTCTTCCCCCTTTGCAGAGCTGAGGTGGATGTGGCCTGTGTGTGATGCATCTGGCCTGCGGGCCGCCAGTTTAACATCTCTGCTCTAGCTTGTCTGTAGCTTCGTTCTTATAGTCTCTACTGTTTGAACTAACTAGATACAACATAGTCAAAAAACAGTATTTCAGAGAACAAAAAATTAAATTTATCAGTGTTCCTCACATATATTTAAACATTTGAACATGTAAGTGCCTCATGACCTTTTCATTCTAGATACAGGGTTTCACAAATCTTTTACAGTAATGATTTTTTTCTATACAACTTGAGAAGGATATCCATTTCAATATAAACTTGTAGCTATTAATAATTTGAAAAAAACATTAGATCCAATAAGAAACATGTTTGGTTAATACATGTTCCCAACATATTAGTATTAGTAAAATATATTCTTTTGCTGGAAAGAATGAAAAGGTACACATTTCCAAGCTTGGCACTTCATGGATATGATCAAGTGAAAGAAAAAAAGTGTTAATATAAATGGTTTATCCGGATCATCAATACCCTAAAACATGCATACTGTTCATATATAAACATCATGTTAAACATGTAAAATCAAATCAAAAGTTTACCTAGAAAGATACTAGCACAGCAAACTGACCTTGTCCTTTCCTCAACACCAAAGAATAAAAAATCAGATTTAATTAAATGTTACTATTTTATTTGTGAAAAAACTACAAGCAGAATTCATAAATAGACATTTCTATTTAAAGCAAGAAAATGATAAAGTGGCTTCTAATAACAGTCGTGCACATGCCGGTAACAGGAATATATTAACATCTTTTATTTGCTAGACAAAGAGCAGTGTCCAATATAAATTTCCCAAAAACATTTAAGACCTGTGAATTTTTCTGACCAGTTCACAAAATCACCATTGACACTTTTAGCATGAAGATTAAAAACAAACCTAACAGGACTGTCAGCTCTAAAGACTTTACAGAGCAGAAAACTTCCAAAGCGTTATACAAGCTGTCTTTCTGGGCAAATGAAAAATATAGCTCGTATAATACATTAACATAAAAATTCACAAGATAAAATTATGTTTTGACATACTTAAACAAGCATTCTCTATTTGTCTCCAAACAAACAAAGCTAAAGAAATAATGTAACCATCTTTACACAGTAAATTAAGGTTACAAGTCATACACAAGAACAGAACTGCTTGCGCATTAAAAACTGTTCAGCTCCATTGTCATATTGTAAATGTTGGCTCTCAAATCATTTTTTTTCAGTTACATACAAGCAAAGGTTATATAGTCAGCAAGTAATAACTTCAATAATTTATGGTAACAGTTTTAAAAAAGTAGACTGGAAATGGTACTGGTAAGGCAGATGTATTTCTATGAATATAGCCACTGCCCAGTTTTAAAATAGAAACTGATTTTGAAGAAGCAAAATGCTTTCAATTAAAACTGCCCATCTTAAACATTTTTACTTTTCATTGTTCTCTTTGCATGACGTATTTAAAATATTCAAACAGAGGAAGTCAAGCAACCTGTTGTGTGTATGGGTGTGTGTAAAAACTTAACTTTGAAAATGTAACACTGTGCTTTTTCCTTACCTGCTTTCTGTGCCACTGGCTACAAAGCGTTTATGGCCCTTCTTATACACTAATATTTTAAAGCATGCTCTCTCCAACTACTGAATAGTTAAATGAAATGCAGGAAGTTAAGTTAATCCAATTTTTAAATCTCATGCTTTTTTTTAAAAAAAAGGTGTTTGCTTGGTTACAACACAAAGGTAAAAAATGCGGCCCAAGAAAGTTTGAATGCTTAGCTGACAATTTCAGCCAAATGCAGTTTCAATCACTCCACTTGTGCCAAAGATGGATTTGCATACTTTATTCTAACAAGATAATATAGCACAGAGGCACACGTAGGGGGAAAAAGGAAAAAGAAAACCCAAAGAGGATTTCACTGAATTGGTAAGCCAATGAGCAGCTCATTATGGTTAAAGCTTCTACTCCCTAATCTAAGGGACAGGTTTCATAAGGAAGAACCCTTCAACCCCTGCTGCTTACCCATTGGAATGACAGCCCACAAGAAGCCACCTTAGAAATGAATGGAACAGCAATGATTGGAGGGTGGTATCTGCTGTAACTGGTTTTCTTATACACGCACACTGCTCCCCTCCTCCCTCCAACCATGGCCGTATTCTAGCAAGCCACAGAAAGAAGCACACCATTTGTATATACTGGTGAACTTCCAGCAGACATGCTCAGAGATTGGGTCTTTGCTGGGAAGGAGCTAAATGCATACAAGCCTAATTCATTTAGATGTAAATTTCTTTTTTAAAAAATCTGTGCAAATCACACACATCTGGGACTAAGTTTGAAAACATCTCTAAAAATTATTTTTTCCCCTCCAAAAATAAATTATGGCTGACCAATTTACCCTCCCTGAGATCCTTTAAAGGAATAGTCAAACTTGTAAAAGGAATGTTTACCAATGTTAAAATGTGGATTGATGTGGACTATTAAAAACTACGATAATATTGTATTATCAGAGCTTAAGAAACATGTTTTTCCTTTGGTTCTTTTCAATAAATACTTTAAAAATAAGTTTTCAAAAAAAAAAGTAGATATAAGAACAACTGAATGAGAAACCCATCAAAATAAGATGCAGCTGCAAAGGCACTGCTCTGCTACTCTACCTCTTTGAGCAGAATTACTTTATTCGGTTAAGCATAGGTTAAATTTTTCAGACTGATATAAAAGAAGTTTGTGTTTGCGGCTTTAAACTGATAAAACACAACCATTTCATGCCTCTCTAGAACAGAAATAATTTATATTATTCAAACAAGAAATGAGTACAGTAATTATCTAGCACCAAGTTCTGCTGAGTGGCCCTTTGAGAAAACCTACATGGAAATCATTCTGATAAAACTAAAAAATGGTTACTGAAATTATAGCAAAGCACTCTGGGTCGCTTAAAAAGCACACAATAAGAGTTTGAAGATTTTTTGTTTAAGTGTTCCATCTTCTTTCTAGTGTTTTAAGCAGAAAAACATACCGGCTAGATAAAACTGCAATAGTTTGGATCTGTAAGTAAACGTTCTCAGAATAGCTTTCGAAGCGAAAATTGAAGTTATTTGCCATTCTGATGCTCCCTTATTAGTATAAAAATGTCTTCACAACTTTTGCTCTCATACCAAGTTATGGTAGAGAGATATGTCTAAGCACTGATAATCCTAAAGAAATGAAATTAAATGAATTAAATTACTAACAAAAAAGCAGTCACATATAGAAGATTTGAACTGGAAACAAGTCATGTGACAATAGATCTCGGTTCATGTTATAAGGGGAGCATTTATTATTAAGGCCTTGGACTGCCTTCTATTATAAAAGCTGTCTGATATTTTTCTCCATTGATATTCAAAAATCTTTTCCCATCACCAATATAAATCTGGACAATAAGATAATGAGATTTGTTATTCAAAATAGGCAGTGTTAATGTGCAGTCATCAGGGACATTAATACTAAGCATTTTGAAATTGTTGTTGTTCATTGTTTTTAAAATTTGTACATTGTGGTAGGAAAGGGCTAGAAATTTATTGTTTTCCGATACTCTTAACTGGAAATGCAATGACTTGGGAGCACCTTTTGGATTTCAAAAAGAACAGAAAATAAGAAAATAGATATCTATTTTTGTCCAGTACTCTTCAGCCAAAGCACAAGAGAAAAATCAGGTCCTGTTTCTGTTAGAACCTCTGGGAACACTTTGTTGATCTAAGACTGGTTCCGGTTGGGTTTCAGCACTCGCCAAATGGCACTCGCTGTCCCAGATCTTAAATTGCTTAGCTTCACAGTGTTTCAAGCACCAGCGTTTCCATGTATTGGTTTCAAATAACCCTATATATACTTTATTTATATATATATTTATATATTTATATATATATAATTTATATCAAAACTGATAGTACACAGTATAACTGGAAGAGGGAGATCTGAACTCAAAAAATATGCTGAAAAAACAAGAGAATGAAGTTTGTGAATACAATAAATAAAAACCCTCCTATAAGCCCGCCCTTCCCCTTACATCACATTCCCTCACCCAAAACAAGAATAAAATTGGTGGTAAGATTCATGGAAAAACTGTGCACAGCAGATTTATAAAAAAGTAGAGTCAGGAGCACATCCAATTATAAATGATTGTTAGGAAAATCATATAAAACAATGGAATACATAAACATCAGAAAATAATTCTCAGGGTGCGAAATTCCTTGGTAACCAGATGCCCACAGTCAAACCAAAGCGTCCAGGTGTCATCAATTAAAGGAAGGATATCCAAAAAGCATGTTGAAGCACAAGGAGAAAAGGAAGAGGAAGTGGCACTGGCAGCTTTTCTCAGGTTGTCCTGGTGGACAGGTGGAATATTTGAATTTCATACCCTGATTTTATAAGTTTCCCACAATTCCATGTGCAATTCTTAGAAAGATTCATCGTTAACTGCTGACATGTCGCCCTTTGGTGTAGAAGAGCGGGATGAGCCCTTGTCTGTGCTCTCGGAGCCCGAGCTACTCTGATTTTGCTGTTCAGATCCAGCACTGGAGGTCACTGTGGATGAAGATGTGGAGGAAGAGCGAGTCTTTTCTTTAAAGTCTGTGATAATTACTGTGACGTTCCCTACTGTGACTGCCAGCTGCTGAGCGGTACTTCTGTCCACATTTTTCAGTCTGGGTCTACAACAACGACAGTAAAAGAGTAGTAATAGCAGCAGCAGCAACAATGATAACAACAGCAGCAACATAGAATATAAATAATAGATGAGCCTTCTGCTAAGACACTTTTATTCAATTGCAACTATAAGAATTCTAAAAACTGCAGATGTTCTACATTAAGAAAAGAAAAGAAAAGAAACACTGTTTACCCCTCCCAGTCACTGCAGCATCTGATCTTTGACTGTCTTTAAATGCTTAGTCTAAAAAGTCTGTAGTAGCAGCATTTTCAATTCCCAGTGGGTAAATGTACTTTGGGAATCAATTTTTTAGTTCTGGAGTGGTAGGAAATTATTCTCTGTTGCATTGAGCCAGAAGTATAGTAATATGCTAAAGATACAAAGGTATTGGGGACTCTTTTGAGAGTCTCTTTTGGAGTACAAAAATTCTATGCTTGGAATCCTTCAGTCTCTTATGCCCCTGAAAGCTGCAATTTTGTAGGACAAAAAAAAGCATCTGCACGTGACAATGTAAAGGGTCAGGATCTAAACTGTTCCAAATGTATGAATGCCAGTAAAATTTGGCATCTTTCCCAACTGCTGGAATGCATAGGAGGAAAACCCCACATAACCTTATAAAAATGGCTTATAAAGTCTTTTCTGAATGCACTGCTGAATACAAGCTACGGAATATAAATATAACCCAACAGAACTGCACAATTAAAAAAAAAAGGTCTTAGAATAGTGTAAGTCTTATTATAATCTTAGATTTGTGCCATGTTAAGCAATTAAACCAATTAATAAAGCATTGGCTCACATTCACATATGGTAAAATGTTCAGTTTACAACTTTAATAGAAATACAAAGTCATATTGTTCATTATTTGGGAAACTAAACAAAATCTCCATTATCATGTCAGAAAGAAAAAAAACAACAAGGAAGGTTTTGAGCAAACATGAATGGCTCCTTTTAACAGCCACAATAAGAGACAGTAAAAGGTTTATTTCAGAAACAAAGCTTTAAAAATTAAAATGCTCAAAGTAACTATTATTTATTCAGATAGTTGCAAAAGTATTTACAGAGTTGACAGAGTGAGATACAACTCATGATCCACTTGAGCTAGCAAAAGGCCAAGCTCAATATTCTTTTGCCAGGAAGCAAGATATGTGGACATTAGTTCTCATTATGCACATTAATGAAGTAACACCTGAAATAATTTGGTAGGCACTGAAATCGGAGGTGAAAACTAGCACTGTCAACTATCAGATGAATTTTGATATTTCAGCTTCTTTTACTGCTTACTGCTAGTTTATAACAAACGGGATGAATGGAAAACTTAGAAGAAATATTATTTTTCTATACAGAGTCCACCACATGTTAGTTGCATAGGCCAATCACAATGTGTTTTTCCCCCCCAGAGAAAATGTTACTGTGCTTAGAAATGTTCAAAGGTTACGGGTTAAACAAGTAAATAAATGTTTAGAAGAAACTGGCAACCAGTTGAACAATTAATTTATATAATTATATAATAAATTGTTGAGTGTATTTTGATATATACTTTATATGCTGTCATCAAATATGCATGGTAAAATTTCAAATGGTTTCATTTTATGGGTGAGATAGAATCTCAATCCAGGGCTTGAATAGCTTAGTATCAGCCTCTAAAGTGTCTAGGTAGTTTAGCAGAAGTCTTTAAGCGAATAGGGAGAGCTAGAGGAGGGATGCATTTACTGCAGGCTTGTTATAGCTTAAATAGATAGAATATCTAAAAATTATGTCAGAAAGGCAAAAAAATGACAGAGAAAGAATGCAAAGACTATTCCACCTCTCTTTAAACTGAATAAAGCTTTACAGTAGTTGATGAGTTGCACTGAACTGAATTAAAAGATTATAAACAAAAGGAACATCCTGTGCTGCCTAATGCTAAAATATTTTCATTCTGTGACTGTACAATTGTCAGCACAGGGGTTTCCCATGAAAGGCAAACTGCAATGGCAGTTCCTCTTGAAGAAATTAGATACTGGAAAATTTAGTTTATCAACTGAAAGAAGCCTTTAAATTAAGTAAGATGTTACCATTTTTGGTGGGCATACTATATATTTGTTTCATAATGCCGTTAGATAGTATTTAAATGTCACTAATAGCTATTTCATGCAAATCTTTGTAACACTTAGTTTATAGCTTCTCTTCCAAATTAAATTATGATGCAATTGCCTTTATTTTCTTTTTCTATTTTCTATAATAAGCCCAACCAGGCTGCACTGTTTTTTGTAGTAAACAATATATATACCCTGTTTCCCTGAAAATAAGACCTCCCCAGATAATAAGCCCAACCAGGTTTTTGAGCGCATGCACTAAAATAAGACGTCCCCTCAAAATAAGCCCTCCCCAAAACACAGCAGCAGCCATGAGGTGACCACGCTCGCCACATCCCGCACCTCAAAAATAATAAGACCTCCCTGAAAATAAGACCAAGCACTTATTTCGGGGGGGGGTCAAAAGAAAATAAGACCCTGTCTTATTTTCGGGGAAACACGGTAGTACTGGATGCGCTCCTCTAAAAGTTGTGTTCATCCCTATACTTTTTCTTTTTTACCCAGAAAATTTCATTTTGAATTAGTAGATAGCAATTTGACTATTGTGAGCAGATGTTGACTTTTTAAAAACAGTTGGTTGTCTTGAATACCCTCTAGACAGAAAAATAGGACAAAAATTGGATAAATAATATAATACTACTAAGAGATTTATACTCTTTGAGTTAAAGTAAACATTCTGTAAATACGTTTATAAAAAAATAAGCATTCTAAATAGACATGATGTTTTCTAAGAACCTAAATGCTAAGATTCCAATAAAATAATAACAAAATACTCTTCCATTTAAATCAGCTAGGCAAGATGGCAAACTTCACCCTGCAAGATTGCTTCCTGTATGTTTGTGTTCTATTCAGTTTAAAAAATCTAAAATCATTATTTATATTTGTATGGATTTCACTTGTTTTTATTTAAGAATTAAGTGTTTATACTTAAGCATTTTAAAGAGTCAATTCAGCATTTTCTTCTGGTGCCGCAAAATTATTTGCATACAATTCCTACAATTTCTCTACATTTTCCCCAGGGGTGGGTTCTAACTTACCTCACCACCAGTTCGCTCATGGGCAGTACAAAAAAGCGCATGGACAGTACAAATAAGTTACAAAAAAATCCCCCTCCCAAAAAAAGGCCAAAACAACATGGTGATGCATGTGCAATGCCAGAAACTCAGCTTCTGCAGAGAAAGAGAAAATCTTCATGCTCAAAAGAAGAAAAAATCAGAAAAATTAAAAAAAAAATTCCCCCCCAAAAATTTTTTTAAATGGTGACGTCTATGGACCAGAACCGGTTTCATGACGTCACCAGCGGCTTACTACCTACTCTATAGAATTGGTAGGAACCTACCTCTGATTTCCCCCCATTAGTGATATAGCTTCTAAACCTAGTAAATTAATAGTGTGGTAGTCACTGAAAAAAAATAACTGTTCTCACTCTTTTTCACTTGTCAACTACCCTAAATTTAGCACTTCTAAGCTTTGTGTATAGAATTATAGGCTAACTTATCAGAAGCTTTAAAACTTTCAATCAGGAAAAGTTTTTTTATGATTATTAAAGTGTAATTTATTAATTGTATTATTAAAAAGAAGAAAAGGAGACTTGTGAATACCTTGTCAGGTATTTATTTTTGAGGGTGGTGTTTATAATTTTTTGGGCTTTATTTTGCTGTTGAAAAGTAGATTGGCTATTCTGTCAGAGCAGCAAGATGTTATTCTTAACTTCCTGCCTCCACAGGAAATCTTCATTCATCACCTCACTCCATTGGAAGATATTGTGCCAAGTATAGCAGTCCCACAGAGTAATTTCAAACTTCTGTTACAATTGTCAATCATGTACATGTCAGTTTTATTATGCTTCCTCTACCCCATTGCCATTCATAAAAATAAACTATAAAAATAATGGCATATTATTCAAAATTCATTATCAAGAGGTGGATTGCAATTTTAATTTTAAAGCCTGTACAAATTAGCACTGATCCAATTCAAATCACAATTCAGATCCAATTTGAGATGCACAGAGTGATTCAATTTAAAACTGTGTTTTGAAATTTAAAGGCAAACTAATTTAATTGCAGTCATTTTGAAATTCAATTTGAATAACAATAACAACAGCAACAGTAACTAGAAGTGGCAATACCTTGAGACAACAGAATAGAAGAGAAAAAACTGGAGAATACAAATATCTGTAAATAGTACTAGAATGATTATAGCAAAAGAAAGCAAAATATTGAGATTGGAAAATTGAAATTGAAAGTTTATGGTATAAAACAGCTGTAGCGCCCCTGGTTGTTATTGGCATACTTGATGCCATACCAAAAAATCTTGCAATGCACTTAATTACAAAAGACCACACTGCCTAGATCCGCAGATAAACTATGCTGATATATTACAACATCCTAGGTTATTAAGAACTTGATGTGTATGAAACAAAATTTAGTTATAGAACTGGCAGCTGTAACTTCATCTTGTTGTGAATAAAGGAACATATATATATACTTCAAAGCAAAATTTCATTGTGATGGATTGGCCTGTGTGCTGACCTAATGAGAAGGCTACAGTGAACTGGTACAACCATCCGACAGGTCTTGGCTGAAGAGTCAGATTAAATCTATTCCCAAACTCCATTTCAATATGGTGAGAATACATAATTCAAATTTCATACTGGATCAACAACTATCATCTGGATTAATAAGTGTCAACATTACATTCTATGGCTCCTGGGCATTCACCATAAAATGTACTATAAGGCTCAGCATCCTCTGCTAATTAGTCAGGCATAGAATTGACAGGTTACTGGAAGGCAATTGAAAGTGAAAAAAAATGGCCAAGGAAGTAAACTATTCTATTATTGTGTCTACCAATTGAAAAAAAATCAAAACATGGATTTCAAAAGTAAATATATCCGCTTTGGAAAGAAAAACATCTGGGCTTCAAGTTTAATGAACTTATGAACAAAAAGCGTGTAATTTTAAAAGAAGAAGATTTTGCCAATGCTGAACTGAAAGCAGCTAAAAAACATACAATTAAAATTTTAATTTACTTAGGAAGTGAAAAAATATTGATATTAATGAAAAACAACAAGGAGAGGGACTGAAGTTGCCAAAAAAATTGCAAACACTAAGATTTAATAAAAAATATTAAATGGGGCTTGCTCCGTACGTGTTGGTGGGTATGGTTTTGACAATATCTTGATTAAGCTGTTGTTTACTGTTAGCGTGTTTGTCTGAGATGGTGATTTCTTCATTGGGGTGTTGTTGACCTTGATTATTGATCTAATATTAATCTTGGTATTAATCCTATCTAGGTGTTGATTGCTGTAGACGACAAGCCACTACTATATAAAAAGAGAGCAAGATGCATTTCCCTTCCAGCACTGTTTTTGTTGCCTAGTTTAGTAATGTAATGTCTGCAAAAAAAAAAAAAAAAAAAAAACAAAGCTCATAGAGCACTAAGGACCCTACAGTTTAACCCTGGGCTACAAATATTCTCTTCTATTGACAAGGACTGAATGAAGAAAGCTAAAAGAGAACATATTTGCCAAAATTGAATAAAATTCACAAAAAACGTATGAAGAATTATCCTAACTGCAACATACTCCAAATGAAGCAGTTGATTTTTGCCACAGCCTATGTTAATACTGGTGCATTGGAGCTTAAAATACGAAGGTAGGAAGTTATTAAGAAACAAAAATGTAAATAGAAAATGTAATTGTAAGTGAAGATTAAAAAAAATTGCATACATTTTGCAATTTGAAGAATTTGAAGCAGGGAAACTTGAAAAATAAGAAAATCAAGAATGATCTATGCATGAAGTACAACCTGGAGTGTAAAGGAATTGCAGAGACTATAGAAATCTATCAGGTTCCATCCCAGAGACAAGAAATGAGATGCAATTGAATCCAGTTCTTAATTTTATTGCAGGTAATATCTTTAATAGACAGAATATTGCCAAGGTAAAGCTATAATTTTCTAAGCTACTAGATATGTACTAAGTAATGTGGTTGTCACTAAACCTTTTCCATCTTTCCCCATCCTGCTTGGGTCTGCACAATCTCTTGATCTGGTTTTCTTTCTGGAAAAGCTCTGAGTTGGCCGAATCCTCCCTCCCCTACTGCTGAAGATGCACATTACATCACAATGTCTGAAAACAACAGGGAGGTGTAAAATTGTAACCCTCAGGGTATGCCCTAAGAGTTTATGCAATCATGGTGAGATGAGATTAGTTTTGTAGATCAGGCTGACATTACAAAATGTAGTATAGGCACTAGTGAAGCATATTCTGTTGTTTCTTCATGTCCAAAATTATAGTGCCATTGCCTCTCTGGGTAGAAGATATTCCTATATCTTCAGGGATGGCTGAGGGGAGGACATAATAAGACTGTGATTTGGTACTTCAAATTTCATTAAGAATAACATAGAGGAGGCAGAAGTGATTGGATACACTGACAAAAAAGGCTGGAAAATGGCTAGGTCCAATTGGTACTCTGTAACTACTATCTACTATTTAATGAATGTTTTGGCTTGATCATATCTATGCTGAATAGAAGACTTGCAGGGAATCTCAAAGATCTCAAAGATTTTATTTGTCATTTATTGTGGACTGGAAAATGATCCTCTTAGTGGGCAAGACCAACGGGAAAAAATAGTGAATATGATCACCCACCATTTAACTTCTCTTTCATGAACCTACTTCTAATCACAGATTGGTATTGGAAACACATTTTAGGACTTGAAGGGTTAATCTTAGAAATTGAACTATTCTAATGATACAAAACTGGAAAAGGAATCAAGCTGGGTGTCATACAGAAGCTATGTGATTGGTTTGCTTCAAATAATTTGAGTGTTGCAGATTTATAATGGCCACCTCTTATCTTGATGAATTTAAAGATGGCAGATGATGCATTAATGCAT
>JANHFT010003918.1:34699-46555 GCA_032467955.1 Pseudoxenodon macrops
GACCTCCCTGAAAATAAGGCCAAGCGCTTATTTTGGGGGTCAAAAGAAAATAATACACTGTCTTATTTTCGGGGAAACACGGTATATATATGCATGTGTGTGTGTATATCCACTTACGATTGACACCAAAATTTCTGTTGTTAAGTGAGACATTTGTTAAGTGTGTTTTCCTCACCTTTCTTGCCACAGTTGTTAAAGTGAATATTGCAGTTGTTAAGTTAGTAACACGGTTGTTAAGTGAATCTGGCTTCCCCATTGACTTTGCTTGTCAGAACCTAACAAAAGGTGATCACATGACCAGGACAGTGCAACGTTCATAAATATGGATCAGTTGCCAAGTGCCTGAATTTTGATCATGGGGATGCTGCAATGGTCGTAAGTGTGAAAAACAGTCATAAGTCAGTTTTTTCAGTGCTCATGTAACTTTGAATGGTCACTAAATAAACTGTTGTAAATTGAGGACTACCTGTATTATAGTGAATAATGGATTTTGTTTCCTTATCAAAGATGTAATACTAGAATAAGAGTATTTAGCTACCTCAGCCTATAGTGGATTAGCTCCTACTCTAAATTACTAAAGAAGGAATGGAATTAAACAAATATATGGACTTTATTTGCATACCATGTTTATATATAGACATTCAACCCAAATTTAAAATATAGGGACTACCGTTTCTCATTAAGCTAAGAAACCAATAAATATCCAATAGGATATGTATCAAAGAACTCATCAACATTTATAGGTTGGCTGATCTTGTAATAGCAAAGTCATTATTAATCTGGCTAGCAATCTCTAAATCCCAGGAAATACAAATTAGGTATTAATTTAGACTTTGGTTGTGAATCAACAATGTAGACTTGGACAGGTTATCCAATTAATGCTCTAAAAGGTAATCTGGTATATTGCAATTGAAAGTTCAGATCATCCCTGATCATTATGCAATAGTTACAAAATGCTCACTTATGATTTAGCACAAGTTAATATTTCACATTTTAATTTATTATATATTCTAAGTGTGAATGAATGAAACAGAATGAAACAGAAACACAGATAAGATTTGAAGTATTATCACAAGTCTGAAAGTGGTAAATTAAAGGATGGGCTGCAGAGAAAAAAGTTCCTGTACTTCCATAACCTTATAATCAGGCAATTACCTTGAGGTGTGATTTGAGTCACTGGTCTTTGTTGTATTTCCAGATTGTATACTGTTTGCTTCACTAGGAGGATCTTTCACAATATCTGACTTTGGCCTGAAAAAAAGAATGCCAGAAGAAAAGTTAACAATACATTATAAATATACTGCTATTCTGGGAATATCATTCCTGAAACTGGGATAATTAGTAACCTAAAGTTAAATCTTCATAGTGTGTGTGTGTTTGTCACATTATATGCCGTATTTTTCAGAATATAAGACACACCTTTTTCCCACAGAGGGTGGAAATGTTGGTGCGTCTTATACACAGAATACAGCAATTTTGGTCTCCTGAAGCCCCGCCCCTACATCCCATTTTTACAAAAAATAGGCCGTTTTTTGCAAAAAATGGGGTGCACAGAGGGTTTGGGAAGCCTGCGGAGTGTTTCTGTGGGCTGGGGGAAGGCAGAAACGCCATTTTTGCAAAAAAAACGGGCCATTTTTCACCCATTTTTTGTGAAAAACAGGGTGCACAGATGGTTTGGGAGGCTTGCAGAGTGTTTCTGTGGACTGGAAGAAGGCAAAAACGCCCATTTGTGAAAAAAATGGCCCGTTTTTCACAAAAATAGGCCCGTTTTTGCAAAACAACAACAACCAGGGTGCGTCTTATACGCTGAAAAATATGGTAATTAATGCAGGTTTTATGCATTACTCATCTATAAAATCAATGAGAGTAGCTCAATAGTGTCATGTGGAGAAGAATATAAAATAAATTCATGTTAATGTTTTTACCAAGAATTATATTTCTTTCTGCTATGGGAAAATTTAAAATGGCATGTAACTATACAATGAGGGCAGCATTCAGGAAAAAAGTCATATAACTTGAATTAAGTGGTAGAGATGACTTAGGGAAGAAGAGAATTACTGTGGGATCACAATTTAGAAACCATTGCAAATTAAGATGAAGAATTCTTCAAAAAGTATCAGGCTGTCTGGAATTTCAAGACTAGAAAAACAGGTATGCACATGCATAAGAGTTACAGATCCAAATTAGTTTGTCTGCATAACTTTTAATGGGTGATCCAGAAACATACTTAGTCTTCTTGTTGGTATTCTTCTTTATAACACTTTGACTAACTTCTTTTTCTTTGTCTGGTTTTTTTTCTTCTTGCTTTTCCACCTTTTCTTTCTTCTCCTTTTTAGGAGGTGGTGGAGTAGCATATTGCTGAGCAACTTGTTGTGCTACAAGCTGAGAATTTATCCTAGGTTTCCTATAAGATGGGAGGAAATAGAAAAGGAATACTCATTGTCAGTAACTTTATTAAAACAAATGGGCTACTGGTGAAAAGAAATATCAATAAAAGGAGTGCTTTATCAAAGTAAGCAATGCTTAATCTTAATTAGCAAAAATGTAATATCTAAAAATTTTAAACAGTACATTCACCAAAATATTGAACATCCCTTATATTTAAAATAAAATTCTAGACCAAGCTTGTTTTGAATAACACTCATACATTTCTCAAAAATATATGAATGTAATAATTTCATTTAAAATATGCAGATATGAACATGTACTCTGTGGGCCACTGCATACTCTGTACACCATGATGTTTTCAAAATCATTTCATTATTACATGAACACTGCTATTTTGTTGAACAACTAAGAATAGAGTTAGTAATGTCTCATTTAACTCTAATCAATCAGAGTAAATCCTCCTTCCTTAAATGTAAAAGCTGAGTGTCTGTCAATCAGAGAAAAGTTAAAAACAAACAATACATTCAGACTGTCAAAATTAGAAGTCATGTCTCTACCAGCCTCTAACTGGTACTGATTCTGAATGATACTTTCTGTAATTTTCTATAATTGTGATAACATACTGACACTTAAAGCTGAGAGCAACTAGAAAACTACAATTTGGAAATGCTTTTTTACAATTTCTGCAAACAAAAGACATAACATTGGCCAGTCATCATCATTAAGAAGTAGCTGCTATTTGGCAGCTAGTAATCTATAATCCAAAAGAAAGAAAATGAGATTCATAAAGTCTTTGATTCAGGTCATGGTTTCTTTCTTGGCTACATTGTGATCACTAGATTTTTAAGGATATAACAGAACTGGAAAAGTGCAAAAGTGTTCTATTAAAACGACTGAAGGTTCAAAATTATTTCTTTCAGGAAAATACTGTTTCGATCTTTTTAGTTTGGAAAAATATTTGACAGCAGATATTGAAGTGTATACAATCAAACATGACTTCTTGAAGACTTGTAGTGAAGGAGAACTTGCCAACTCATGTAACAGCTTGTTTCCTTGATTGGCAGTTTGTACAGACAGGACGCTCCTCCTGATATTAACCCAGAAGTTCCTTCCTTTAGTTTTAATCCAATCTATTGCTCTCTGGAACAATAGGGAATAAGTTACTTTCCTCTCCTGTGTAACAGCTCTTCAGATATTTTAAGATTACTATTGTATCAACTTTCTCTTCTGTGAGCTAAAATACCTACATCTTTTAATCATTCCTCAAAGGGCTAGGTTTCAAACCTTTCACTATCTTATTAGTTTTCAGCTCTACTAGATATACCAGACCATGAAAGCAACTTTATTTGAGATTGGCTATAACTATTCTGTATTTTCTTTTATAATTCAATGAATTAAGATAAATATCTTTCTGAGCTGCTTCCAAACATTATATGGAAATTCGGGACTAAAAAAAAAGGTAGCCCAATGCCTTACCAACAGTAAGCTTATCTCTGCAACGTTATCCTTCTTAGTGTCTACATTAGCACTGCTCTGAATGTGCTCCAATGTTATTGTCCTTTTTGAATGTAGTGACTAGAATTGAACACATTATTTCAAACAGAATCTAACCAGGACAGGGTAGAATGGAACAATGACTTCCTGTGACCTGGACCTTATGCTCCTGTTGCTATTATCTTGTTGTACCCCAATATAATATTTGCCCTTTGACAACTGCATTAGACTACTGATTTGTTTAATTTGTGGTCTACAAAAGCACCCACATACTTTTCATAAAGGCTAAGGTTCCCCTCTTCAGTTGTGCCTGACTCTAGAGGTGGTGCTCATCTCCTGTTTCTTAGCCAGGGGAAACAGCATTGTCTGAAGAAATTTCCGTGGTCATGTGGCTAGCATGACTATACACCAAGGCACACGGAACTTATATTTACTTTTATACCAGAATACATCTGGTAGAAGAGTTAGCATATTGCTAACAGAAATCCCGATTCATATTCAAAACAATTCCTTACACGGACAGGTTTTTGTAAAATGAAGCAAAGATTTGTTAACCAACTACAGGTAGTCTTCGACTTACAACCAGTCACTTAGTGACCGTTTGAAGTTCTGACAAGGCTACATGGAAGAGTACTTACAACCTGGATGCAAACTTCCAATGATTGTTCGCTATGACATGATCACACTTTGAGCACTCAGCAACGCGGCCACATTTATGGCCATTTGTAGCTCACCAAAGCCATATGATCATGTTTTAAGATGGTTTTCCTGAAAATTTGCATTTACTTCCAGTTTTTGGCAAAACTGCATCCGTAGCAAATTATTGGTTCGCTTAATGACTGCCATAAAAATTGGATTATGACTGTCATAAAACTGGGTTAGTCATATCACCAATCCACTTTATGACCATGATGGAGAGACTCCATTACAGTGGGAACTCAAAGGCTACTTATAATTGTACTGACAGATGGGCAGTTGAGGTATTTGCAATTATTAATTGGGGGATAAAACTCAATATTCAAAAATGCTTATTTTCTTCACAAGGTATATGAAGTTATGCCTTTTCATTTTCTACTTGTTATACAAACTGTACTGCCAATAGTCATTTCAAGGATAAGTTAAAAGTTTTAGGAGTAAAAAGTTAGAAACAGCAAAATTGATGCCTGTTTTGAAATAAAAATAAGCTAAATAGAGGAGATGTCTTTCAAGCGAAAGTACTGTTCCTAAGGGATCGAAACCAATGTGGGAAACAGATACAATCTACTTCAGGAGCCTGATATAAATCACTGTAGTATAATCTTTGCTTTTACTTTCAAACTGCTTCATATTGATAGCAGTGTCCACAGCAACCTCATTGTTGTGAGGTTAACTACAACAAATAATTAATTACAATAAAGAACTGTGCATGTGAGAGCAGTAATTCAAAAACTCAGGATTAATCGATGGGTAATCCCAAGTGTTGCACACTACACATTGATGTTATGTTGATGGCACCTGATTAAACATAAATTTAAATATATATAGTTATTGCTTTAAATTGAATTCCTAATTGGGAAAGACCTTTTACTTTTTAAGATTACTTTTTAAAATTCTTACTTTGCCTTAAACTGATAAGAGTATTTTTGAGAAAACACCTAGCCCACATTTCTTCTCTTCATCCTCCAAATACCTTCTTCAATCTATTGCCTATTCCACATTTCATTTAATTTCCTTCAATTAAATGGGCTCTCTATCCCATTACTTTAGAACAATCAGGATCTTTGTCTTGAATTAAATCACATTGGTAGGACAAAGTAACAACTTTGTTTTCCTTCACAAAAGCTGAACTGCAAACTGTTTCATATGCTGAGCAAATAAACATTTTGTGCTTTTATACTACTCATCAATCATTACCAAAGACTTGATACTTCAAGTAAATAAAATACAGATGTCTTCAACAGAACTTATAGACTATAGACCTTTGCAGTATTGTTGTATTTATACCCAAAATATCAGTTCACAATTTTAAATGAATGAACACAATTAAGAATGCTATTTGAATTAAATAGAAAGAAAATGTACATGACATATCATAAGCATGAAAGTACAAGCATTTTTAAAACTGTTATTGCTTCAATATACAAAAGAAAAATTAACAAATTTTGAAACAGAAAAAAGGAAAACATCTTTATATTTCTGTGTTTTTGAAAATATAGAACACTTTTTAATACATAATTAAACCGTGGGGACTTTAGTTGTTGCAGAATTTCATTGCCCAACTAGATAACATCGTCAGTGCTGGAAGGAAGTTGGGGTTTGCTTAGACAAACAATCAAACAGCAAACAACAACTTAATGAAAGAACAGGTGCATCTAAACTCAGTGGCATCAAAATGGATTGTGCAACTAGGTAATAAGCCCATCCCTTTTAACACGTCACATACATTGCACACATATGAAGGGTGGTTTGCTTGGTCATGCATGTTATTTTATACTTGTTTTTCACTTTGGGTGCCCTGATACAGTGACAAGTATGTGAGATGGTCTTTGGAAGTCTATCTCTTACCCATTTTAAATTTCCAATAAAGCAAAATTGTCTACAAACTCTTTTTAAATATTCTCTTGCATACCCAATAAATGTGGGGAAGAAACCCTTCAGTTGAGTAAGTTTCATTTTCATAAAAATCATACAATGTAGGCATCTGCAGAATATTATATGAATACCTAGAGGGATGTGCATGCATGTCATACATAAAAGGGCTTGTATCATGATGATGCTGTTATGTTATTTAATGTGGGATATTGTAATTTTTTAGTTCAAGGATTTTGCAAATAACTAATATCCATCTTAACAATTATAAGCCACTTAAGAGTCAAATCACCTTTAGGTGACATGGAAAGCTTATAAATTTAGTAAATAAATAATACTCTTTGCTTTATTATAAATACACTATAGTTGGAATAATCCAAATCTTATTTTAAAACTAAAATAATTTAGGAGTTTCGCACCAGGGCCAAATTCTAAAACCAAGATATATTTTAATGAATACACTGCCATGCTTAAATTTAGGCAATTCAAATTCCTCTTGTAATAACTAAATGCTTGGCAATTAGACTGATCTAATATTTTAATATGTCAATCTACCTTTGACTACAATCAATTAGAAAGATTTACTGCAATTTTCAAATACGAATTATCCCAAGGTGTAACTCATATGAATAATGACTGAAATTATACTTTCATCCTAATAGCTCCAAATATCATGTGCAGCTTTTCATGAAGTAAATTCAAGAGAACTACTAGTAAAAATGAAACCAAGCCCCTGCCATTATGTCTTAAGGAGTAATTCTGCTCCTAGGATTTATGACTTGATTTCTTGCACTCCATAGATAAATTGAAGTCAAAATACATGCTAGATATAAAACTGAAAGCCAGAAAGTTATCATCCCCACCCCATCATATGACAAACACAATTTTAAGAAGAAAACCTAGAGCAGGGGTGTCAAACCTCAAGGCCTAGGGGCCAGATCTGGCCCATGAGGTATTCAGATCTGGCCCGCAGGGCCGCCTTTGAAACAGCAATGGACCAGCCCGTGGTACTTCTGCCAGTGAAAACGGAACTTGGGAGGGCTGCAGGTGGCCTCCCGAGCTCTGTTTTCACTGGCAGAGGGTTGCAGGAGGCCGTCACAGCTGAAAACAGAGCTCGGGAGCCCATTTTTGGTGGCAGAGCACTCAGGTCACCACAGGCACCCCTGACATGAGTGATGTCGAGCTGGCCATGCCTACACTGACCACGCTCACCCCGGTCCCCCAAGGTCAAACACAACGCTGATACGCTCTCAATGAAATCAAGTTTGACAGACCTGACCTAGAGTGTTGTTTTTCACATTTTTAAAAAAATAGTGATTTGCTAAAAATAACTTACAGGTATTAGCATATGAATCTTTTTAAGTCAATATATAAATCTGGAAATGATATTCATTTTAATGTTTACTTTTCCCAGTAAACCTTATATCTATATATGAGTTACTATTAATATTTCTACACCAACATTTAATCAAGGAAATCTGATGATAGATAGAGCAGTCAGCAGCCTTTAAATTTACATGAATATAATCTTCACTGAAGAAGCATGGGAAAACCATGTAAGATATATTATATGTCTCTGCTAATATTATGTTAACAAAGAAGAAGTCAATATGACTTAGAGCACGCAACAGAGAAATTATTTGTTAGGAACTTTTTATATATTCTATTACTGGTATCTATAATTTGAGGGGAGATAAACCTGCGTTATCAAGTTAAAAAGGCAGCTTGATAAGTGTAATCTTAGAATTATATTATACAGAAACAGATTAATTTCTTTGTCAGTTAAAGCTAATTATTATTCTGAGTTACAATCATCATTTTATATAGGACATTCTTAATAGAAGAGGCAATATTACATTGTTGCAACCTTTTCAACTGAGAAGCTGGTAAACACCAAGTCTTTACAAACATTTTGGCTTTATATACAGGTAATTCAATGAATATTCTGTTTCAAGTTAATAAAAAGAATTAAGATTCTATTTAGCCCTTCTGAAAGTTCTACATAATACCAGTGTAGATCATCTTATATGCGTTCTTGAAGTTCCTTAACATTTTTGTTCCCAAATTATTTTTTCTGAAATTATTTCTGTACATGATGTTAGAATACTTTCTGGAACTGTTCTGTTTCAATCCTTTAAAAATCAAGTTAAAAGATAAGTGTTACAAGAGCTAGAGCATTGTGTATTCATGATCTTACAGGTTCTGGAGTTTTGTTAAAAAAAACTTTAGTCATTCATGCCAAAGAATTCCCATTTACAAATTAGAATATGGTATCTAGTGTTTCTTCAACAGTGTGTGACCATGTATTCTAAGAGGTTCTGGAGGACCTAGAGTGGCCAGGAAGAAAGTTGGAAGAAAGTCTGAAGCAGGAAGGAGGGGGTGGGTTCAGGGATAGTAGCATCTTGCCTTATTTATAATTTCTGTAAATGAACTCCCATGGCTACGGGTTAAGTGGTGAATAGCTGTTTCCAAGCCGTCTGGCTTCTCTCCATGAATTCACAGCTGCTTTAATACAGCCAATCTTGCATGTGCACAGCAGGCTCTGACAGCAGCCTGCCAAGCTTCTTCCCTCTGCTCCCTCAGAATTCATCACAGTCATCACAACACAGGCAACCCTGCCCAAGCTACCATCGACACAAACACTGCCAGTTCTCTGCAACAGTACAGGAAGTGACTGTTTAAGATCTAGGGTAGTATAAGCATAATAAACAAGAAAGAAAAATATTGCCATATAGTACAAGACATAACAAGATGATAGCTTTTAAAGAAGGCACTTCTCTTACTTCTTAACTTTTTGTTCCTCAAATTCATTACTCTGAGGAACAGTACTTTGAATGTCTTTCTCACAGAAATGCTTAATGATGGAGGTGGTGTCAGGAGCTTCAAGTCAGTCTTGACAATTAGCATCTCCTTAGACTAGCACCTGCAGTTTTCTTGGCAAGATTTTGCCACTGCTTCTTCCTAGAGTGACTGGCCCAAAGTCACCCAGCTCGATTTGCACCTAAGGCAGGAGTTTTCCACTTTTTAGAGCTTGTGCCTTAAATCACTATACCAAACTGACTCTCACTATATAATAATACAAACATAAGAAAACCCTGCACAAGTAACTTTTGAAGGTCTATTACTAAAAAGGTAATAAGGGATTATGGTTCAATTGGTACATTCTCTCAAATTGAATTTACATAAAAATTTATTTCATTGTTACCAAAGGTCAGGTAAGCAGGGAGGGAAATGCAGTACCCCATGTGGACCAGTCTCAGCCTTTATTAGCATAACTGTTTAAGCAAAAACCATAATCAGGACAAAATCTTCATGAATCCATATTCTAAACTGCCTTCCTTTTATAATTTATCCCTTTTTAAAAACATATACCTGGAATATGTCTGATCATGTCATCTAAGCAACAAACTAGTCAGATTCATTCTTCATTTTTGAAAGAAAGATTTAACGTTCAAAATGACTGCTTTAAGCTAAATGTTATATTCAGAGTCAGTTTTGTCACATATACTTTAAAAGTGTACTGGTTGCCACCCAGACCCAAACATTTCCATGTATACATATGAATTTTTCCCACCAGACTCACATTGCCATTTCTATTCTTGAACACCTAGCATTCCTGCCCATTTTCTCCACCAAGTGCTAACTGAAAGAATCTAGGAAAGTGAATCACCTATTTTAGATTGATGGTTCATCCACACAGAGCAAAATATGACATCTACTCTATTTCATCTTTTAGTTTGCATAATTTTAGTTTGCTTAACAAGCCTAATTAACACTGGAATTTCCGTCATTAAGCAATGCAATGATTAGGCAAAACCTAACATGACCTCACTGTTTAGGGCAGTTTGGTAGTCCTGGTTGGTGTCATTGGGCCAGGACAACACCAGCCTTAGTCAAGGACCCTACACTTCCTTTGTCCTGTCACACTCACCTCTGTTTTAACGCCTCCGCCTATCTGCCCTATTACATACAAACTTTTTAAAAGCCCTTCCAACATCAGCCATGGAGGGCAACCATAAAATTTGTACATGTTCCTCTTTATGGTCAACTCTTTATGACTACTTAATCTCTCCCTTATATCCTTGTTATTAAGAATGATTTCTGAGTGCTCAAAGTTATTTTATTTAAACATTTACCCTCTGCTAAAAGCCCATCTATCTCTCTAAATATGGCTCTACTATTTTGCTCTGTTTGCCAATTATGGCAAATTGATGTCCAAATAAAATGCTTTGGATTATCTCTTTTTTTACTTTTTTCTGTTATATGTTTTAATTTTTTAATCATGGGCTATGACATAACCCTATATAAAAGTGAAAATCCTTCATTTCATTATAACAAGCAGCACAAAGTTGTTTACAATATTTTTAGTTGTAAAATTTTCATTCATTAGCATTAATTTTTTAAAACAGTACCTGTAGTTACTTTAAAATGTGAAATGTATATGAGATAGATGAATAGGTCACAGAAAGACTGACAGTACTGTAATGAAATAAAGTCACATAGAAATTTCTGCTTTGCTGGATTATATTATTTCAGTCATGAAAAAAAATTAAAGGTACTGTTTACTGAATAAAGCTAAAAATTATTGTTAAATAACAATCTCTTACTGATTGTGTAGGCAGGCTCTCCATGACATTGATTTAAAATAGGAGTCCTTGCAATTACAACTAGGAAGTTGGCCTAAGTAGGTCCACAACTTACAACAGTTCATTTAATGACTGTTCAAAGTTAGAACATCACTGAAAAAAGTGACTTAAGACCATTTTTCACATTTACAACCATTGCAACATCCCCACGGTCATGTGATCAAAATTCAGACAGCTGGCAACTTATTCCTATTTATGATGATAGCAGTGTCTTGGAGTCATATGATTCCCCTTTTGTGACCTTCTGACCAGCAAAGTCAATGGAGAAGCCAGATTCATTTAACATCCTTTTCACTAAATTAACAGCTGCAGTAATTCCCTTAAAAACTGTGGTAAGAAAGGTCATAAAATGGGGCAAAGTTCACTTAACAACTGTCTCACTTAGCAACATTAATTTTGGTCTCAATTGTGGTTGTAAATTGAGGTCTGCATTAGAAAGATGAGGTATGAATTCACACTAAAATTGTGAATTCAGCACTGCATTATTTTATCTTGCAGTGGCCTCAGAAATATTCCTTATAATTTCCCTTTTTTTATATAAAGGTTCCTCTTGCACATGCATGCTAGTCGTTCCCGACTCTAGGTGGCGGTGCTCCTCTCCGTTTCTAAGTCGAAGAGCCAGTGCTGTCTGATGACAATTCCATGGTCATGTGGCTGGCATGAATAAACACCAAAGGCGCTCGGAACGCTGTTACCTTCCCACCAAGGTGGTCCCTATTTTTCTACTTGCATTTTTACATGCTTTCGAACTGCTAGGTTG
>JANHFT010003919.1:7899-24542 GCA_032467955.1 Pseudoxenodon macrops
TGCACAGAAATACACAGCAAACAGTGTATATTATCTGTACTGTTTGCTGGGAGGCAAATTGCTGGGAGGCAGAGGAAGATTTGTTTTCTTGTTTTCTTGGTTTTGTCCCCAGAAACTAGGTGCATCTTATACTTCGGTGCATCTTATACTCTGAAAAATACGGTAATTCAAGATAAAGCTGAAATGAGTGATTGCTGAAATAAGTATTTTATAGATTTGTAGGGGACTAATAGCAATATATCAAGAGTGGAATTGAAACAAATAGTATAAATTATAGAATCCAAGAAGAAGAAGTAAATCAGTAACAATGTTAAAAAGACTTAAGAGTGCAAATGTAGATGGCACCACTCAAGAAATGTTAAAAGTTGGATGTGGTTTGTATATGGAATGATTTTGCAGCTTGTTTAATATGTGTATGAAGTTTGCATCTATACCAGAATGTGTCTAACAATAATAATTGCAAAAACTATGGGGAATTCATTTGTGCCGGTGGGAAGCTATCTGATCAAAAACATACAAAAGGTTGCAGCAAAATAAGGGAAATGCAGTGTGTCTTTTCTGGACAAAGGATATAACGACCAAGGGTTGTTTTTTTTAATTATTGGGAAATGTATGTATGGGAAAAAGAAAATTGGTTGCATGATTGTTGATCCAGAGAAAGTATGACAATAAATGGAATGGACAAACAGTGAGAAGGCAGTAACGCATGGATACACGAAGTTCCCTTGGTTTGTCACATTTATGAATAGCAACAGCACCACCACTTAGACTTATATATTGCTTCACAGTTCTTTTAAACCTTTTCTGAGTGGTTCACAGCATCAGCATATTGCTGCCAACAATCTGGGTCCTCATTGTACTGACCTCTGAAGGATGGAAGGTTGAGTCAACCTTAAACTGGTCAGGATTGAACTGCTAGAGGTTGGCAGAATTAGTCTGCAGTACTGCATTCTAATCACTGCACCACCACAGCTCAGAATAGATGTATAAGTATGTTGGTGTTAGAGGTTTGTTGATTGCTGATGTGAATGTGTGCATACTATTGTGTATTAAATATGTGTTGTTGGCTGAAAATCCAAATAACTTGCAGTAAATATTGACAGATTGTATGCTTAAAAAGCATGAATCTGAACATTTATATATTAAATACATAAATTTGCAGGTGGTAATGTTTGACAGGGAAAACAGAATGAATTATTGTCATTTATATATAAATGATTAAAAAACCAGAATAAGTATACAACTTTGGGTAATTTATGACTCTGTGTACCTTGGCAGAATATTAATTAAAATGGAAAAATTGAGAAATTTTAAGATGTGCAAACTTTGGTTAAAAAAAACATGTGGCTGTTGCAAAGAATAAAAATAAGCAAAGTTTTATTACATGGAAGTGAGAAGAGATTATGTCATTTAAGATAAAAATTAGGGGGGGAAATCAGTCAAGTGGGTGAAAGTGGAGTAGATTTTTTAAAAAGGGCTGAGGAGGAGGAGGAGGAGGAAGACAGGTTCAGTAATAAATGGATACTGAAGTGATGCATTCAATACAAAAGTAAGCAACCAGGACAGAAGAATTTTGTTGTAAGAGTTTTGTTAGAAAAGAAAAGGAGGATCGCATTGCAAAACTATTACCCCTTCAAGGTAGCCAAGTCAAGAAATAGGCACTGCAGGAACGATTCCAGGAACACCCTTTATTGTAGCCAGATGAATCTCGAAAGTTTTCCCCAGTCCCAATTTATACTAAAAATAAATAAAATCAGGGTGGTCTTATGTTTTCCCTATTTCTCAGAACTCGCAATCCTTTCTGCAGGTCCTCCTTTAACAGCCCACTCCTTTCTTCCCTATCTTCAAGTCCTTTCAAAAACAGAGATGTGAAGTAAGAATGGCTGTGTTGAACCATAGGGAAAACTGTAGCTGGATATCCACTAAGAAAGGGAGGTGGAAAATTTAAAGAATAAAGAGCAACATACGAAGTGATGTATGAATATGGTGACAGAACGGATGGTTTGCAAGGATAAGGAGGTGGTAGGTGGGGGGTAATTTTGTTATATTGTACTATAACAATTTATTTGATTCTTTTTGTTAGTTTTTATTGTCTTAAATGTGGTCTTTTATTCTGTAAGCCATGCTTGAGTCGCCATGGGAGAATAGGCCACAATATAAATTAAATAAATAAAATAAATAAATAAATAAGATAATGAAGTGCTTTGAACTGAGTGGATATACAGTTGATCTAGCTCTATTTCCTTTTCTTGTCTCGGATCTTTATGGCTTACCATTTTGTTTCTGTTCTTTGCATAACATAACAAACATGGCATTGCAAAAGGGAATAACATAACGCGCATGCACAAACACACACACACACATTTTGTCAGAGTTTCAAAGTGTCACAGAGATTTTGGATAGAGTTGAGAATTCTAATTTAAAATTATAGCTCGTATTCAGTGGTACAGGGTTGGCTGAGATGTGACAATTGATTTTAAGTATGCTTAATGGAATGTCTGACTTTAAAAAAAAAATCCATGAAATGTAACAGCCTTCCTTGGAAAGCATCCTCACTTTTTTAAATGGTTTGCCAGAAAGCAACAGTAAAACTGTCCAGAATAGACATTTTCTCATTTTTCAACTCTATTCCTAAAAAACATTTTCAAATAATTATGGCATATTTAGAAGACTTCTGTTCAGAAGAATATTCCAACTAGTTATACATGACAATTAGTCATAATAATTATATATTACCTCCAGTGTCATAGAGAACATGTATTTCATTTGCTGAGGAATGTAAGAAAGGAAGTCTTAATGTGCTACTAGTCTTACCATGGCATCTGCCTGGTGAATGTGTGAAAATAGGATACCAGAATGATCCAGAATGATTCTTAGGTTAATGTAATGTTAATTGCAATTTTCTGTTTTCTTGAACATATACCAGCTTTAATATAGGAATATAGCTATTAAGTATTCATTGTTTGGATTTTCCATACAGATATAAAACACTGAAGAGTAGGGAAGAACATTAGGAATTCTATGAGGATTTGGCTTTAAATGACCTAAATGTTATATCTACCTCTGTCCAATTCTGAAAATTCAAATGTAGGGAATCTACGGTAATTAAATTCAACAAAGCAGTCATTACTCCAGAAAACAGTATGATTTTCTGTGCAGGATAAGGGATACTGCCAGTAACTGAACCTCATTTATTTTACAGTAGAAGGGAACTTCATGTTGTTGTTTTTAATTGACCAATACCCAAGATTTTTTTTAAAAAGCAAACTAAAAATAGTTTTATGCAGTCTATCAAGATAGCTTTTTTTCTCAAAATGATAAGCTTTAAACAATAATGATATTCAGGCAACTTCATTTTACACTTGCCAAGAGGGAAACCTTGTTAGTTTTCTACAACCAAAAATGATGAAAAAAGTATCATGCTGCATTTTAGAAACTAAAAAAAATATTTTTCCAAGAATAATAGAGCACATTTAGCAGTAGTGAAGTTAAAAAGTCAAAATGTAGTGGAAATGCTATTTAAAACCAAAGCACTTCATTTTCTTGCTTTCTTTTTCAGCCTTCCTACCTAATGTTTAATGTTACTAGCTATCCTGAGTGATGCTTATATATTAGAAAAGCACTATATAAAATGTTATATAAATCAAGTAACACCCTTATTTTATTTACACATATTAAGCACTGGAATGTAGTAGCCTTATAATTTGATAAAATTTTACAAACACAGACTAGATTTTACTTTAAGAGGCAATGTTCAGTTTGATCATTCAGAAAGAATAATAGCACAAGTAGCACCTGCTTTTTACTATTGTTTTGTATTATATTTCCTTGGCTTGAATTGGGGGCGCGGTGTTATCTGTGAGCCTCCCTCCTGACACCCAGTGCTATTTTAGCTGCCTTCAGGGTGTGGCAATTGTGGAGGACACATAGGACGATAGCAATGTGCTGCCCTTCTCCTTATTTTTTTTTCTTTTGTGGTAAGATAGGGACCCTTGTAAGGTTATAAAGTGGAAGGTTGGATTGAGAGAGCACAGAGAGGGATTGGTATTTGAGAGCTTTGTGTTAGTTGATTGAGAACAGTGTTGTTGTTGTTGTTGTTGTTGTACATTGTATTTGTATTGAATGCTTCTTTGCAAGGCAGAAATACAGAAACAATCTGAGCATGTCAAATATAAGTAGGGCTGGGTCTGAAATATTGGTTTTCCTAATGCCAGTTACATGATTATCTGATACAGTGATGGAAAACGACAGCATTTGTAGGTCAAGAGGAGAGCCTGAAATAAGTTAGTAGTCAGTGAATAGTATATTTTATTTTGTATGTATGAATAATAAAACCAGCATTTGCTTGTCTCAACATTAATGTAATGAAACATCTTTAACCTTCCTTGAATTTTCAGATTGTTTGTCATCCGTGAGCTCATCTGTTTTCCTGCACATAGTACTTGTTCCCTAGTGATTCAGTGTTTGTTGTTATTTCTGGACAATAACTCATTTCTCAGACTGAAAGCCCATTTGCATATAAGTTTCATTTGCCAGTCTTTCAAGAAGAGAGTTGACACCATAACATATGCAAGAGATTATAGCAGATTAAGTTGCACTTGAGCAGGCTGTGTCGGGTGTTTGGGCTTCTGGAGAAATGCTGATCTTTTAATTGTGTAGAAGATTATTTCGAAACAGAGCAACACTATCTTGAGTTGAAAATGCATGCTTATGACATGTAACCAATTCTATTTTGGTTCAGTGTAAATGCAATTCTATAAAGGTTACACAGCTCACGAACAAGTTAAAGTTTTTACATTTTCTAACCCTATCCAGATATTACCCTCTCTTTAACAGTTTAATCATAGCATTTCATTTTATTGTTGTTAACTGCTAGTTAACTTGAATTTGAAATAGATCCACCAGCATTGGTTAGGCTCAGTAATGGTTTCACAACTGTGGAAGATGGCTGCACGCAATCCTCTAAGCCTCTCCCAAACTGACAAGGATGCTTAAAAGAGTGTGAATGTCATTTCTGTTCTCAATAGCCACACTTATCTTTAAAGTAAAAAAGCAGTTTTATAATCTGGCTTCTTAATCCACTGTTAGTCAGTGGAGGTGTTAGTAGCCAATTTTGTTGCCCTGTGCAGGACGTGTATCTTATAAACAGTCAACCGACTATAAAACTGGGCAGATTGAACATCAATTCCTGTGCATTAGTTGGAATGTTGCAATTTGCATTTTATTTGGCTTTCAATCTTAGAAAATGATTTGCAAGTCTTTCCTCCTATTTCTAATTTAAAAACATATTTTACGTTGATTGCTATATCTCTCTCTAATAAGTTCCATTCAGTTTTGCATATTTTTGCAATAGAAAGGATGGGGAGGCATAAGAGTGCTTCTGTCACGATAGAGTTCACTCTGATGAACTTAATTTTTGCTTTGGCTTTCCAGCCTATTTAATACAACATTAGTCTAGTAGGGGAATCTCAGCAGCAAGAGGAACAGATATTGCACAAAGAGAAAAGGACTTTTAGTATTAACCATTCTTACAGTTTTGAAAAGTACAGTTGGTATGCAAATATTGAAATAATTGATTTTAGCTTTTTCATACTTCTCTAAGCACCATAATAAACTCCAGTGTGCTTTACAAATAAGATAGTGATGTGCCAGGAGGCATAAATTAACAAAATGGTAAGAGTAACAGATTCAATTTCCAAGATTTAGTTTCCTAGACTCATCTTTAAGCTTGACTTCTCCCAAAGAAAAGAAAATTGTTTCTTCTGTTCTACTTAAAGCTGAAATTCTTTTAGTTTGCCAAGTGTGCTTTTGGGCATGTGAAATTAAGGCAAACTGAAGATAAAAAGATCACAAGTAGATGTGAAACTTTTTGTCTGTTCTTTATTATAAAGGCAATTTCCATGTATGAGTTCTATAATGCAGAGGTCTCCAATCTTGGCAACTTTAAGACTTGTGGACTTCAACTCCTCGCTGGTTGAGGAACTCTGAGAGCTGAAGTCCACAAGTCTTAAAGTTGCCAAGGTTGGAGACCTCTGCTATAATGTGTGAATTATGTTTAATTTTCTAAAGCTGGGGCCTAGTTGTTTTGCTGTGTTTTCAGTGATAGGATATGCTCCAGAAGTTTTTACATTCTAATCCAATCCATACTTTTTTGGAAATTGGTCCCATTGAGTTCAGTGAAATTAGGATAAGGAAATTCCTGGAAGTATTGCATCTTTAATTTAACAACCCTTCATTTTTACAAAAGTGATAATACCAAATAGGAACCTCCAAATATGTGACACTGCCCACACCTTCAGAGGGTGAAAAGCAAAGGGCAGCACCTGCTATAAACACAATAATTGTGTCTTTCTTTGTACAAGAGCTGCCTGGCTACTGTTTAGACTGTAGAGGAGTCCAAATTCTTTGGAAATAGTTTTGTAACCTTTCCAGCCTAGTGAGCATCCTGGTGAGCATCAACAAACACCAACAATTATATTTTGGAGATCCTCAAAAATCTCCTTTGTTCAAACCATGACACACTTCTACATACATGTGTTGTCAACATCAGACAGTGAATACCCAGAACCCTGCTCTTCAAATAAAATAGAACCCCTCATTGTCATCCATTGATTGATTCTAGAGACACCTTGATCTAATTTGCCTTCAAATGAACTGACTTATGTGAAAAACAGGTCACATTTTAGATCCTATTTATGCAGAAATATTGAAAACATTCACAAAATACCACCATATACCTCTTTATAATTACCGTAACTTTTATCTAACAGTCTAAATGGGTTTAGAAATGAAAAGGCAGGTTTATTTACTAACTTTTATCAGAAATTATTGAAATGCTTAAGTATTATGTAGCACAGAAATAAATATTATAAACATCAAGACTAGCTAGTAAACTATCTAGAGTATGTCTTTTAAAGCCTCTCCAGAAAAGGAAATGGCTGAGATCCATTTTGCATTACAGCTGTTTAAAAGTATTTGATTTTCCATTGCTTAGTTCTCAAGTTGTGCTGTGTCTGCATTTGAAGTGTCTTAGAGGGGAGAAAGGTTTTGTCAACAGTAGTTGATGTATAGATCTGATGCCATTGTAATTAACTTATAGCATAGTAAGTTGCATTTGCAAACTTTTACATTTTCTCTTGTTGCTGATACCTTGTTCCTTCTTTTGATTCTACTCCACTTTACCTGAGTCCTCAGCCAGATTTTTTTTACAGATTTTATTTGTAGTTTAGGCAACACAATTTTTTAGAAAAATAGGGTTTTTCAATTGGTCAGTGATTAAAATCACCAAATATTCTACAATGATTTCAGTTTATATTTAAAATAGTTACAATCCAGCAAACGTTTATACAGAATATCAAATACATTTGAAGAGATACACAAAACAAAAACAAAAAACTAATCTTAAACTGGATTACAAAACTTTTTCTAAGAACTTCAAGAATATTTAAGATTGAATATTTGTCTAATTCAAATATTAAGGCAAATTTTCAATAACTACAGAGAAATGCCCATATTATTCTAATCCAATTTCTAATACTAAATTATTTTGTGTAAGGTTAACTACATGTCATTTTTTATATAATAGGTAAAATAAGAGTACCCTCATCCACACAGTTTATATTTCTTAAATTATATTTATTTTTGCTCATATGCTATCAATTTCAACATTATCCCTCAAACATATAAAAAGAAGTCAAATAAACTACAAAATCCTAAGAAATAGAAATATCTTGTACCTGTGAATTCTATTTTTAGTCACAATATTGTCCAATGTGGAATATGGCAATCTTCAACATTTTCCTAGAGTCCAGGAGAAACAAAGCTGACTCAGTTTCTGCCAGAAAGAGATTCAAAACAGTGGGCGTGGCTATTAAAACAATCCTTTTCCAAGGTTCCCTCAGGGAAGAATCCCTCCCTCCTGTAAGCATTGACCTATAACATTATACAGTACAATGTATTCCTTCTAGCCTTAAGTTATTACAATCATAAAACCATGAATATGTTGTCATGTTTTTGTTGTCCTGTTGTTATTCCATAACCATATCCAAGTACATGATTCTTCTAAAACTAAATGACTAAATGAAATAACATATAATTAACAAATTAGAGTACTCTTTTGATTTTATGAATTCACTTTTTTATTTCATTGTATTGAAGTCCAATTAATTGGATCTCACATTACTATGGTAGTAAATGGTATATTTGAGAGCTTTGTGTTAGCTGATTGAGAACAGTGCTCTTGTTGTACATTGTATTTATATTGTCCTTTAATTCCTCTTAACTACCCAGATTTGCATTGCAGAGATGGATGGCCATATGAATTCAAATAAGGCATTCTAGATGAAAAAATAGTATTTCTACTTTTGTGCTATTCAATTTCTGCTCTCATGAAACAAATTTATAAAATACTGTTCACATCCATGCACAAAAACAAAGCAGATTAAGTAATATATCTTAAAACATGTATAGACAGAAAGTAAATCTGAATTTTCAAGTATGTCTTTGAATGATTTGCAGTGATTTTGCAACCCCTTTTATTATTCCCAACTGTTTAACGATGAAAGCAACAAAGTACCTTAATTCCTATTTATACTTACTCATCTGAAATTAGGAAAGCTTGTAGTTAGTAGGGAGGGGGGCTCTAACAAAGGACTTTGAATTCTAGGAGTCAAATTCCAGGGCCCAGAATTCTGAAATACCATGTATGATCTTTTGCATCAGAATATGACTGATAACTCAAAGGATTCTTGTGAGCTATTCAAAACCACTTGGGTGAGAAGGGTGGCTATACAAATTAAATCAATAAATAAAATTGTAGTATAAAGATGATTACTCACATCTAAAGTTTATCTGCTTTATGAAGACCAACACTCTGATTGTGGTGCAGAATTTTGTGATTATGTCAATGCAGTTGTCAGCTTGTTTAGCAGATACCTGCATTAACCATTTGTGTTTTCTTTTGCAGGGGACCCATTGCAATGCCGCGCTTGGGTAGGCCAGTGTGCATTGTACATAATTATCATGATGTTTGAGAAAACGATCATAATTATAGTCCTCCTAATACCTCAGTGGAAAGAGGTTTGAAGCTTTTTGTTTCTTTTTTTTAAACTACACTCAATAATAAGTGAATTAGCAATGTATTTTTGGGTGTGTGCTGTGTTTTCTAATTTGGTCCTCCAGCTCTCAATGCCATGATCAGGGAATGGAAGATGTAGTCCAACACAGTTGAAAAACATCCTTCTGGAGAAGATTGCATTAATAAAAGTAATAAAAATATTCATAACTAATCCTTTGGTTATCCTTAAAATCAGGTTTTAATGTCCTGGTTTTACTACATTACTAAAACATTGCTGTGCTTCCGTTCAGATTAGTAAAACAATATTACCAGTAAATTCAAGAAGGCAAATTTACTGAGTGAAATCAGTTACTGAGGGGAGCAATAATTTCCCCTTGACATGAAATGTCCAGGCAGAAGCTAGACATTGCCCTAAATAGAACTGCATTTGTTGACAACTCTTAAGCTTGGGTAGATTACATTCTATGTGAACACTAAATTATAACAATATAGTTACATTAGATGTTCTTCCATTTCTCACTTGTTTTTCTCCAGAAACATTTTCTGACTAAAATATACACATATACAAATTATCACTGTATAATAGGAACTTATATTTTTCATTTTTGGTAAACAAAACAAATTATAAAATGTGTTGTTTATTTGAAAGAGTTTGGATGATGATCTAAATAGATAATCACTGAAAACATGAACCCTTTGCTCTAAAGGGCAGATCACCATCCCTAGGCATCAATGGAACTTAAATCATTCCATCATGCCAGTGGTGGGTTGCTGCGAGTTCAGACCAGTTCGCCCGAACCGGTAGCCGGAATTTGCCCCCGCTCACCGAACCGGCAACAATAGCTGGCCCACTACACCCCCGAACCAGTGCTCCAGTTTTAAATCGGCCCCAAAATAACCCTCTTCGCATGCGAAAAGCCTTCTGGGCATGCGCAGAGGATTTTTAACCCGGAAGTGACTGGGGCACTTCTGACATGACCCGAACCGCTAGGGTAGCTAAGAGGAACCTACCCCTGCATCATGCCATAAACTAATATCAAAGGTATAGAGATTAGTTATTTCTTTTCAGATTAATACTTACTGAGCAAAAATTGCATGAAACTGATAGGAAAGTTAGTGCTATGAACTGAATGACTTCAACAGCTGAGACAATATTGTTCAAAGAATTAAAAATCAGTAATGTGATTTTAGCAATTGTTATTTAATCACTATGGATTAAAGCATCTTAATGTTAATATTCACGTTTTTGTACCAGCATTTAAATTATGTACTTTCCTATTTTAAAAGGAAGTAACCCCAATTTGTAATGTACTAAAGAACCAATGTTTAATGTTGTTGATCTAAGGCATTGTTTTCTGCCCAACTTATTCTTCCCAATTGTGCCATTAACCTACTACTTCATGGCAGTAAAAAGTGCTAGTAAAAACGCAGAATTCAGTTGTACATGAACGTAATTCCATGATATTAACATATTTTCCTCTTTGCAGATAGCTTTGTTGAACCCTATAGAGAATCCTCAGTTGGAGTTGGCTATTGTGATGCTGATAGTCCCCTTCTTTGTAAATGTTGGTATACATGACATCTTCTGAATATTTTATCTGTTTTGCAATTTTATGTATAGTGGCAACATCCAAGAGACATATATGCTAGCCACATAAGTTGGACTTGTTTAGTTTTTACAATACTAATTAATTCTGGTGTGTAGTTTGTCAACCTCATATAATGCATGCAGGGGTATTAGATTATTCTTACATAAATGTTTTAAAAATGGTGATTGTATTTTATGTTTGTGATTTTAAGAAAAATACAAAGGAAAACAATTGTAGGTTGCCTCCTTCATTTTGCTTTCATGAATGGAAATAATTATTAGTTGATACTAAATTAACCCAGAAAATAAATATACAAATGAATACAGCATCATTAAAGAGAAATATAACTTCATAATTTATAAGCACAGCAGTGAAACAAAAGGACAAAAGAAAAAGGGCAATTAAATTAAAAGGGCTGAAGCAGCTAAAATTAATCTATCATTAGATGAATTGTTTACATTTCAAACATCTGGAAAGAGAACTTTAGGATGCTTTCAGGATATTTTTATCTGCAGATTTTAAAAATAGGGAAATGAATCCTGCAAAGAGGTTCAGTTGCTTTGTATGTTGTTTGATTGTGGTCAAATCCTGCACACGGCCAAAAATGACCCCCAAAGTCAAAAGTCAAAACCACTTGCTTTGTGATTTTTCAGGACTCAGGTTCCATGCTAGTTCAGGAGTATATATGCATATTCATGAAACAATAGTTACAATTCAAAAACATTATCTGCAATACATTTATTTTGCATTCTAGACATTTTTACTGTGTCAATTATTTTTTTAAACAGTTGCTTTGGCATTTTGCCAGTAGTTTTAATAGTTAACTAGCAGGATTTTATATTTAAAGATTCTGTAACACAATTTACAAATAGTATTTTTAAATACATTTTGTTAGTCTTTCACTTCAGTTCTTTCCAATATATAGATATCATACTTTTATGGGCATAAAAGAAAGACTTTTGTGCCACTTGCAAATTACAAGCTATTGAATACCAATTTAAATTCTTTTTATATTTTTTAAGTTTATGAACTTGAGAAAAGATCTAGTGAACTATACAGTTTTAGGATTCCATCATTTTTTATGAGCCATGCAATTGTGTATATTTAGATAAAGGTTTCTATACTATAAATCCCTTGAGTCTTATAACTGCCAGCAATATGAAAGATAAGGGAACTTAACATGACTTCTCCATTTTAATAGGCATTAATGTTTTGGGTTGTTGATAACTTCCTTATGAAGAAAGGAAAGACAAAAGCTAAACTTGAAGAAAAAGAATCAGGTCAAGATTCAAGAAATGGGAGCAAAATCCGATACAGGAGAGCAGCGTCGCATGAGGAATCAGAGTCAGAGGCAAGTTCTATTTAAAAACAAAAAACAAATATTGCCCTGTTTTCTGTTCATTTTGAGCATCAAGGCAGCCACGGGAAGTAAATAAAACATGGAAGTAAAAATGTAAAAGCAGACTTCAATTCACACTTAAAAACTGGCAAGTCGTGCAACTTTGGTCTTCTCCTTAAGGTATAATGAGTAGCTACAGAACCTACCAATTGCTGAAAATTAGATTACCAGTAAGTACACCTCCAACTGCAAGGGCATCTTCAGAGAGGCCTCTCCTGCTGATCTTAAAGACCTGACATGCCTCTAATAGGGGAGAATATCACTCAGATCGCCAGACCTAAGGTAACTCTGGGTTAAAACACCAGCATGTTAAATGTGTCCAATAAGTAATTGTCAACCTGTGCAACTTGTTCATAGGTGGCATTATAGGTGGTTTCTTACACTGAATAGCAGCTTACTAATTGCATGAGTAAATCATGTCTGGTTCAGTAAACGTAACAATGCAGCCTTGCTCCTTGCAAGATCTACTGTATCTAATAGCAACTGCGAACTCTCAGACTTTGGACTTCTCTTTCAATGAACTACAACAGCATTTAAAGCAGCAGGCAACTCAGTTCCAGAGACTAACTTCCTAATAACAAATAGCAAATATGTTCATAGAGAATAGAGCAGACACTGCTTTTGATATATAACTGAACATAAATGGCATGGACATACTTGTATCCCTTAGAAGTTAAAAGGTACTGGATTTTAGTGATCTCTCATACAGAACATTTACTTTAATTGGCATCAAAGGGATCTTCTGTCTCATAAAGCAGTTACTCAGCCTATTTGAATGGAGAAAAATACTCAGGCATTTTGTGTCGTTATGTGTAGCGCAGCAAATATGGAAAAGAGGGGGGGAAAGCAGAGACTTGAAAGGAATAAGATAATATCCCAAATTTCAACACCATCTCCAAAGAGCTTTATATTCCTGAGACCAAGATTGCTAATATAATCAAGACATTTAAGGTCCGTGGGATCATGTTTGACTGCAAACATGAAAAGAGGAAAATTGATTCCAGGTTCAACAGAATTATAGTTTAAATGATGGAGAAAAACTTCCAAACACATTCTGTCTGACCTCCAAGATGAAGGTACAGCAATATCGCATTTTGTTGCCTCCATGGAAGAAGACCTGGGAATAGCCCACTTCTGAAAGGTGGACACAAAAAAGCCTGACTGGAATTTGTTAAAATGAATGTTGACAAGCTTTAGTCCTTCTGGGACCTTTGAACAGATGAAAGTTTGTTGATAAGTTACAGCAGCTCTGGGTTCACAGAAGAAAAAATTGCTGTGAAACTTAAAGGAATCTCTACAATATTATGGTGTGGTATATCCAGTACCAGGTCACAATGAAATCAGAGAATTACTAAGGCATTTTAGAGCAAAACATAATGCCCAGAGTTTTAAAACTATGCCTCAGTCACAGGTCCTCTAGCAAAAAAATGACCAAAAACATACAGTACATTTAAGAAAACCCAAGAGTTGAAAAGAAATATTGGACTGCTCTAAAGGGTCCTGCTGTGAGTTCTGATCTAAATCCAATAGAACATCTGTGGAAAGAGCTGGGAGAAGAAACCCTTCAGATCTAAATCAAATGGAGTAGTTTGCTTAAAAAAAGTGAACAGACTGTCATTTGGGAAGTGTAGAAGTCTTGTTCAGAACTACAGAAAACATTCAATTGCAGTTATTTCCTCAAAAAGGCAAGCTACAAAATATTAGGTTTTGTTATAACTGTTGTTGTTAACAACAACAACAACAACAATAATAATAATAATAGTCATATCCATGCTATTTTAATTTGTTTTATTAATTACAATAGTATGTTATATCCTAAATCAAAAAGCAAAGTGTGTTCTGTGGACTATGAAATAAATTATGGTGGATGTCATTTGTGTTAGTTTCAGCTTATTTCATAGCAAATGGGATTCTGTGGGGAAAAGTTGAGGTGCACTAATATTTTGGTCATGTCTATAGGTGGGATACCAATTAGTTTATTGAAGTTGAATGGTAAGAGTTAGTAGAATTGGGAGTCATAGTTTGATGTCAACTTACCCCATAGTTCCAAATGGCTTCCCCAATCAATTTCATGCAGATGTTAAACATGTAAAATAAGACAAACTCTGTGGGGTACCACAGATTAACAGTTTAGATCAGGTGTGCCAATCCCATGGCTCACAGGCTGCATGCAGCCCTGGACAGCTAGTAATACAGCTCCACAAGATTGTAAACTTTTAACATCATTATGTGATTTATGTACATTAAGTATGTTGTATATTTTATATGAAACCCAAGACAATTCCTCTTCACTCAATGGGACTCAGGCAAGCCAAAATATTGGATACCCATAGTTTAGGCAATGAATAAATGCCTTCTCAATTAATTTCCCACCATAGGGCAATAAGAAGCACAGGTACCGCTGCAAAACAGTCCAATCCCACAAATGATCCACAGCAGAACAATTGATAATTCCAGGAAAACAAGTAGGTCTGCATTCCCTTCCCAGCCTCAGATGCAGTCAGCAGCATAATTCATCCATTAAAGCAACCAAAGCATGCCAGTACCAGAGACCAATTAGAAGCCAAATTGGAATGTTTCTAGATAATCAGTATTGTTCAGATGTGTCTGGAGTGGTGAGATACTACTTTCTTAATCAACTTTCCCAGAAACTAAATGTTTGAGGCTGGATTGCAGTTACCTGGAACTTCTGATCAACCAAGAGTGTTTTCAGTAGAAAGCTATAACTTATCTCCCTGAATTAGGCAGAGATCACGCCCTGCCCCAAAGAGCTCCTAATAATTCCCTTAGCTTTATTTATCCTGAACTGCTCACTTCAGAGTCTTTGTGTCTTTCTGCACCATATTTATATTTCAAATTCTTAGTATATCCTAAGTGATTTTAGTAGAAACAAATATTCACATATACTTATAAATTAAATTCTTTCAGTTACCGCTGATATGTTCAGAGAAAATAACTGGTTTAAATTATGCTTTGAGAAATCATGAAAGACAAAGCTGCAAGTTACTTTTAATGCCAAAATATTTATTGAGCTATCTTTAAATGTGTGAAATTTGGTGTAATTTTAATAGCATGTCTTTTTATCTTTAGATTCTAATTTCAGCAGATGATGAAATGGAGGAATCTGACATGGAAGAAGATCTTAGGAGACTGACTAATTTAAAGTCTGTTAAGAAAAAGAAGCATCGCTTTGGTCTGCCTGTATGACAGGCTCTGCAATCTGGATACTTGCAGGTTAATGAGGGATCTGTCCACCTCAATGAATTTTCACTTGGCCATAGGATGCTTTTTGCCTCAAGACTGTGAATCAAAGGGAACACAGACCATTGAAAACACTTACCTGTTTAGTTGCACTATGGGAAATATGCAAGAATCTCTTCTCAACGCGTGTTCACAAATTCTTGTCACCACGGTGGTTTAGATGGAGGAGCGCCTTCAGAACACAGGCATAGAATACCATCACTTCACTGTGGATACTCAATGACACTCTGAAAATAACAGGAGGATTGACAAACTTTGAATCAGTATGTTTTATCACAAAAAAAAAACCAGATTTGTGCAGCATACTGAAGCAGAATAGTTTTACAGTTACAAATTAATGGTACCTATGGAACTAATGGACTGCAAAGGTTGTTTTTTTTCTTTTCAGATCTCTTCTAACCTGTTTAAACTTTTATATTTAAGTTATATTTTCATACTGGGATATTTAAGGAGTCTCTTTGTCAAAGAAATTGTACTGTTGCTTAGTGTATGGTTAAAAAGGTCAGATGTGCAACAAAAAATGGTTTTCCATTGTCTATATCACATAAAGAAGGATAGTGCAGGGACAAAGGGAAGTGGCATCTGATTGCTTTCTAGAATGAGATGGCCTTGCTCTGAACAGAATCTGAAGCAAAGAACAATGAAGTGGCAGCAGTGATCACTTTTGAAACAGGGGAGTTGTTCTGTGTGTATGCTGAGCACTTTAGCAGAAAAGCAACAAATACAGGGTTTTCTTCTGTATATCAACTAAACACTTAAAGCTATTTTGATAATAATGATTTCTTCAGTATTTGCAAATCCTTTGATCTCCGAGCAAAACTATTCCAAAGCTTCAGCAAACATTCCTTGTCTTCAAAAGCTAATGTAGTACAGATAAGAGCATTTTGCTTCTTCTCAGTGCATTTCAGCTGGCTGCTAGAGAGTCCATGAATTTCTATGGCTTATCCTCCCTTTTCTTTCTTTTTTTTTTTTTTTGTTAAGTCCCATTTCAGATGGCCAAGTCAGAGTCAAAGCACAGTATAGTGAACATATCTGGTGATTAATGTTAATGTCATTATGGCTACCCTAGGGTTACTGGGAAGTGTCTCTGTTGATGAAATACTTGTCGGCCTGTTGTTAATTGGGTTGTCTGATAGCCCACTACTTGCAGTGATAGCTAATGCCTGTTGGTTTGGTAGGGCAGAGGAAACAGTAGCTAATGGTAGGAAGAGCCAGCTAATTCTGATTTTGTCCTCATCCTCATCTCTTGTGATGATGATGCTAAAAATATTTAACAGAGGACAGCAGTGCAATTCCTTAATATTGACCTGCAAAGATT